>JAJDMX020000270.1:0-56710 GCA_022345685.2 Nothomitra cinnamomea | reverse complement strand
GAGCCATAGTACATGTCGGCCTTCCGCTTGACGCCGGGAGTGGCAAGAGTGGTCTTCTGAAGCTTTTGGCATTTCGCGCAGACCATTTTCTACTATTTTTCGATTTCTGGGATTGATTCAGTTGATAGAAAGTAATAGGTGGTGTTTATTATGGTATCGTCGTAATTTAGAGTCGCATGTCGCACGCAGGCGAAACGAAATGTGCCGAATTTAGCAACAAGCGAGTGGCTGAAGGATGCCTAGCCTTATTGGGTGCATGCAACGCTTACTCCACAACCTATAGGAAGGACCCTGCTGCGGCTATTCCAACATTAACAAACCGTACAGACCTGGGGCTGGCTTCATTCCTCAATTGCTCTTCTCAATAAACCTCTGCTTCATCCGAAGAGTGAATGAAAGAGGGTTTACGAGCTTAGGTGCAAGTTCCGTTGTGTGGCCCAAGCGACCCCAGCCGTTTGAGGCTACTCTTAATAAGGACAACGTCTTTCTCCTCAAATCCGCTTCATTGATTAACCCTCGTGCAGCTCAAGCGATTTGAAGATCCCCGAAACAACTACAAAAGAAAACTGCGTATGACTATTCTACGATCAGAGGTCTGCTGAGCGTTCGCTTCACAGAAAGACCCCCGCCGTAATGGCAAGTGGTGGTCATCCAGGAGGTCCGCCTTCCGGATCAAATCACCCAAATCTCCTTCTCGAGCTCGACGATGCGCAACCAACTTACAGCTCAGGGCGTCCCCCACCTCTGAATGATGACGACCTTATGCGAGAGTACGAAGAGGACCACGCACAACAGCCGCTTCCGCGAGCGTCGACGTCATACGACGACTTTGTAGGCGGGGCTGGTGGAGGCGGAGGTAGAGGAATAGACTTACCTGGCGGTCCTGGAGCGCCTTCTATGAGTTCGCAAACACCATATAGCCGTGGAGGACAAAGAACATACTCGCAATCGTCTGGCCTGAATAACTACCAACGATATTCCGATGTAGATGAATTCCCTGATGATGGGCATTCGATGGGCGGGTATTACATTAACGGAAGCGGTGTCGACGACCAGCACTCGCCAGCAATTGGGAACGGAAAGCCACGCAACCGAAATAGTGTTATGAGTCTAGGAGGGGGTTTGGTGGGTCGAGCGAAGACTATGCTTGGGATGGCACCGGAGTATTCGGAGATGGATTTGCCATTGACCGAGGCTGGTGCAAGAGGGTCTCAACAGTCAGCTACAGGCGCTGGAGACGCTGGGACAGGAAAACAACGAGATAAAAGGTTCTCAGCCAGGAAGTTTAAGTTCGGCTTTGGGGGAGGCAAGCCAGACCCGTCTACCCTTGGGCCACGGGTCATATATCTCAACAATCCACCAGCGAATGCTGCAGGCAAATATGTCGACAACCACGTGTCTACGGCAAAATATAACGTTGCGACGTTCCTACCGAAATTCCTCCTCGAACAGTTTTCGAAGTACGCCAACTTGTTCTTCTTGTTCACAGCCGCCCTACAACAAATCCCAAATGTCTCGCCCACCAACCGATATACGACCATTGGTCCTCTGATAATTGTGCTTATGGTTTCCGCTGGAAAGGAATTGATCGAAGATTACAAGAGAAAGTCGTCTGACAAGTCGCTAAATCATTCGAAAGCTCGTGTTTTGAAGGGTTCTAGTTTCGAGACGACAAAGTGGATAAACGTGGCGGTCGGAGACATTGTTAGGGTAGAATCCGAGGAACCGTTCCCAGCGGACTTGGTGCTTTTGGCTAGTTCCGAACCGGAGGGATTGTGCTACATTGAGACGGCAAATCTCGACGGCGAAACGAATCTCAAGATTAAACAAGCAATTCCAGAGACGGCACACTTGGTGAGTCCCAGTGAACTAAGCCGACTCGGGGGAAGGCTACGCTCCGAGCAGCCAAACAGCAGTTTGTACACTTACGAGGGTACGTTGACTGTTGCAGCCGGTGGTGGAGAGAAGGAGCTGCCTTTGGCCCCTGATCAACTGCTGCTTAGAGGTGCAACACTTCGAAATACACCATGGATCCACGGTGTTGTGGTTTTCACTGGACATGAAACGAAGTTAATGAGGAACGCAACAGCAACACCCATAAAACAAACAGCAGTTGAAAGAATGGTCAATCTACAGGTCTTGATGCTTGTGACAATTTTGGTCATTCTTAGTTTGATCAGCTCTATCGGTGATCTTATCGTCCGGTCGACAGCTAAGTCAAAGCTCAGTTACTTGTTCATTGCCAACACGAATGCGGGCAAGCAGTTCATCTCTGATATCTTCACCTACTGGGTCCTCTACTCGAATTTGGTTCCCATTTCCCTCTTCGTGACGATTGAGATCGTCAAATACTACCACGCTTTTCTCATCAATTCTGACCTGGATATTTATTACGACAAAACGGACACTCCTGCAATATGTCGCACCTCTAGTTTAGTCGAAGAACTTGGGCAGATTGAGTATATCTTCTCCGACAAAACGGGTACACTGACTTGCAATATGATGGAGTTCAAACAATGTACCATCGGTGGGATTCAGTACTCAGACGAAATCCCTGAAGATCGGAGAGCGACTGTTCAGGATGGTGTAGAGATTGGATTACACGATTTCAATCGACTAAGAGAGAATCTGAAGTCGCATCCTACGAAGGATGCGATTCATCACTTTCTGGCTCTGTTAGCGACCTGCCACACTGTCATCCCGGAGCGGAAGGACGAGAAGCCTGGCGAGATTAAATACCAAGCTGCATCCCCAGACGAAGGAGCACTTGTGGAGGGCGCCGTCGAGTTGGGGTACAAATTCACAAACAGGAAGCCTCGCTCTGTAATAATCCAAGTTGAAGGCCGGGACTACGAATATGAACTGCTGGCAGTCTGCGAGTTCAACTCCACGAGAAAAAGAATGTCGACGATATTCCGGTGTCCAGACGGGAAAATTAGATGCTACACCAAAGGAGCAGATACTGTCATTCTCGAGCGGTTGGCGCCAGGTAACCCGATTGTAGAGGCAACCCTTCAACACCTTGAAGAATATGCGTCAGACGGTCTGCGAACGCTCTGTCTTGCAATGCGGGAAATTCCGGAGCAAGAATTTCAGCAGTGGAATCGTATTTTTGAAAAGGCAAACACCACCGTCAGCGGTAATCGCGCGGAGGAATTGGATAAGGCAGCTGAAATCATTGAACATGATATGTTCCTCCTCGGTGCGACAGCTATCGAGGATCGTCTCCAAGACGGTGTCCCAGACACCATCCACGTTCTGCAACAAGCCGGGATTAAAATCTGGGTCCTGACTGGCGACAGGCAGGAGACGGCTATCAATATCGGAATGAGTTGTAAACTCATCAGCGAAGATATGACGCTCTTGATTATTAACGAAGAAACTCTAGAGGCGACGAGGGACAATATCTCAAAGAAACTGAACGCTATCAAGGGCCAGAAAGATGGAGGAATAGAGTTGGAGTTACTTGCACTGGTCATTGACGGAAGGTCATTGACTTACGCCTTGGACAAGGAAATGGAGAAGATGTTCCTTGACCTGGCAGTGATGTGCAAGGCAGTGATATGCTGGTAAGTTCGATGTCTAGAGGACCATCAGTTTTGTTATTCTAACACTCTCTAGTCGTGTGTCTCCTCTACAGAAAGCCCTAGTGGTCAAGTTGGTCAAACGTCATTTAAAAGCAATCCTCCTTGCTGTCGGCGACGGTGCCAATGATGTTTCCATGATCCAAGCTGCTCATGTTGGCGTTGGTATCAGTGGTGTCGAAGGCCTTCAGGCTGCCAGAAGCGCGGACGTGGCTATTGGACAGTTCCGCTATCTCCGAAAACTCTTATTAGTACATGGTGCATGGAGCTACCAACGTATCAGCAAAGTCATCTTATACTCTTTCTACAAGAACATCGCCTTGTACATGACACAATTTTGGGTTCGTCCTTTCCTTTCCTGTTTATTCTCGAAGTCTGAGAGAAACGCTGACAAGAAGCAGTATGCCTTCCAAAATAGCTTCTCTGGTGAAGTCATTTACGAATCCTGGACCCTGTCATTCTATAACGTCTTCTTCACTGTCCTCCCTCCCCTCGTCATGGGCATCTTCGACCAATTTATCAGCGCTCGCCTTCTAGACCGATATCCCCAACTCTATCAACTCGGGCAAAAGGGTGTATTCTTTAAGATGCATTCCTTTTTCTCCTGGATTCTTAATGGCTTCTATCACTCACTTCTCATGTATTTCGCATCTGAATACATCTGGAGCTGGGATCTCCCCCAAAGTGATGGTAGAGTTGCCGGCCACTGGGTGTGGGGGACTGGATTATATACTGCCGTGTTGGCGACGGTACTGGGGAAGGCAGCATTAGTGACCAACATATGGACAAAATACACGTTCTTGGCAATCCCTGGGTCTATGGTCATCTGGATGGGATTTATCCCGGTCTATGCGTATGTGGCACCAAAACTAGGGTTCTCCACGGAATACGATGGCGTCATTCCTAGGTTGTTCTCCAGCCCGGTTTTTTGGCTCATGGCACTGGTTCTGCCGGTGTTGTGTCTCCTGCGCGACTTCAGTTGGAAGTAGTATGTTTTGCCCAATTTCTAAAATGAGATTGAAACTCCATTGCTGACCTCGTAATCACTTTAGTGCCAAACGGATGTACTTCCCTCAAACGTATCACCATATTCAGGAGATTCAGAAATACAATATCCAAGACTACCGACCACGGTTCGTGTTCCCTGACGTTATGTCTTCTCTTAGATCATGTAGCTGACTGATAATATACAGCATGGAGCAATTCCAAAAAGCCATTCGCAAAGTTCGCCAAGTGCAGCGCATGCGCAAGCAACGTGGTTATGCTTTCTCACAGGCTGACGAAAGTCAGACCAGGGTTCTGCAAGCGTATGACACGACCAGGGAAAGAGGACGGTTTGGCGAGATGACGAGTGCTGGTGATAAAGCAGGGCTTAGGGAAGAATTCAGTCGGCGTTTCTGAAGCATGATGTGATTATGGTAATGGACGACTAGGATCGGATAATGAGCGTTTGCATGAAAAGGGGGGTTTCCTGAGGTCGTGTTTTCGCTGTCCATATTCCTGCCTTGTCTATCATTCTTGTCCACCACTTAAATCCCTTTTCAGGGCAGTCTACTTTCGCAGTTGTGCGATGTGGACTAGCTGGGATCTTTCTAGAAAGGCTTCTTCTTTCTCCTCTCTGTATAGCAGTCAGAGCCAGGCTGGACTGGGCCGGCGTTGTGGGTTTGTAGTTGTCTTTTTTTCTTTTATCTATTCAAAGTCTTGTGATATACGTAGCAAATGGAATATGCACAAGCGTTCCGCATTAAAATATTGCAAATGGGAAATGTTTCGTTGAGATTGCTACTTCGTACACTTTGGTTATGTAAAATGCTATTGTCAGTGTTCAAAAGTTCCTGTCCACTTCACTAAGCAACTATACAACTTGCCCAGCGGACACAACTACCATAGAATGTGCTACCTGAGATATATACAATCATAAAAGCGTTGTGTTTACAGAAGACCTCTACGTGCGTAGGTCCAAGATTTCGTGATCAGTTTCGGAGTGTTGTTAAGGTTGCACGGAATAAGCTGTGTCGGCAAATACATTCTACGCGTGTGTGCGACGCGCTCAACTTAGCTGACCTCTTCTGATCGATTGCGACTCGGCGCATCCACACAACAAATCATCCACGACTGAGCCAATTCTGCAACACTCCAAGTCATATCAATCAGCCCCTCTCATCGCCGCTTCTCCGGAGGCATCCCCAGCTCGCTTCTCACGATGCCTCGCCGCGCAAGCCGGCAAACCGAGACCATCGTCATAGCAAAGCAACCTGAAGTTACATTACCGAAGCTCAAGTTCAACGAGCCACTCTCATGGCGCGCAGGCAAGGCAATCAACGTAGCGGAGTTGCTGCGGCGGCTGACGGCGCTGTCAAAGGAGCTGCGCGATATGGATCAGGAGGAGGTGGATCGAGAGTCGGTGACCAAGGTCGCGAAAGAGTTGGCGGGGCATAATTTGCTGGCTCACAAGGATAAGGGCGTTAGAGCCTGGACAGCGTGCTGTCTGGTGGATATTTTGAGGCTGTGTGCGCCAGATGCGCCGTTTACGGTTGCGCAGTTGAAGGTTGGTGATTGAGTCTTTGGCTTGACGTTATTTCGGAAGGTTGAAGGTTGCTTGGTGGGGATGGCCAGCCATGTCCATTATAGTCGCTACTTCCTCCCAAGAAGAAAAACAGAAAGAAGTATATGGATGACGGCTCACGGTTTTATTAGGAAATCTTTACCCTCTTCGTCACTACAATTTTACCCTCGCTCTCCGACCCGTCTAATGCGTACAACGCCCAACATATACTCGTTTTACAGTCTTTAGCACAAGTGAAGAGTATCATCCTGCTTACAGATATCCCAAACTCTGAAGCTCTGATTTTACATCTATTCATGTCATTCTTCGATATAACGTCTGGGAACTCAAAGTCATCTACGGGCGAGAGCATTGGGAAAAATGTAGAGTATCATATGACTACGATTCTAGTTACACTGGTGGATGAGGCAAACAGTCTGCCGGCAGAAGTCGTGGATATCATTGTCGCACAGTTCCTTCGAGCGGATCCACGGGTCTTGAGTGTTGGCATGACCAAGGACAGCAAGGGGAAGAAAAATGGAGTGGTGGCAGATGATAAACAGTCAACTCTACGGCTCAAGGAACTACCGCCAGCTTACAACATGGCAAAGACTATCTGCAACTCGTGTCCTGAGAAGATGGCAAGATATATCAGCCAGTATTTCAACGATGTCATTATCGATGCTTCTTCCTCGTCGACAGCAGATGGTGCAGGAAAAGGCCACCACCGAAGGGCAAGCAATGCGAACGAAGATTCTGACGAGGAAGAGGGGCATAGTGGTCCTACGGAGGAAGACCTGAAAGAGCTGCGTAAGGCCCATAGGCTTCTCCGGGAGCTTTGGCGAGCCTCGCCCTCCGTGCTTCAGAACGTTATACCCCAGCTGGAGGCCGAACTACCCGCCGAGAATGTCCATCTACGTCTACTTGCGACGGAGACGTTAGGTGATATGGTATCCGGCATAGGAGCCGCGGGACCTCCTCCATCTCCAGTGATGGATCCCGCAGCATACCCACCAGCCGAGCTTTCTTCATATCCCACTACTATCGTCTCACAAGAGATCTTAACTATGCCATCCTCCCCGCAATCATTTCCCCAGACTCACCCTACAGTATATGCGAGCTTCTTAAGTCGCCAGAACGACAAGTCCGCGGTAATTCGATCCGCTTGGACAACGAGCATAGGGAGAATCCTAATGACATCCGCTGGGGGCGTAGGTCTAAGCCCACATGAGGAAGAGGAACTTGTGAAAGCCCTTGCCCTCAAACTTAACGATGCTGACGAGCGAGTACGCATTGCCGCAGTGAAGGTTGTCAGCAACTTTGGCTTCCGCGATATCGTCATCAAGCTCGGCTCCGCAGGCGGTGTCACGAAAACCGGCTCAGTCCTAGCAAATCTTGTAGACCGGGTGAGAGACCGGAAACACGGTGTACGCATCGAAGCGATGAAAACCGTTGGTCGGACATGGGGTGTTGCGGCTGGAGAGATTGCTGCAGGGAACGAAACGGTCATATCTCTTCTGGGAGCAATTCCCACAAAAGTCTTTGACAGCATTTATGTCAATGATCTTGAACTCAATGTTCTAATTGACCATGTCCTTTACGAGTCTCTATTGCCGTTGGGCTACCCTCCTTTGAAAGCGAAGGGAGCAAAGGCAGGAGAGTCACAAGCTAAAGGAAAGGCGAAGGAGTCAAATGGGGACAAGGAAAAGGAGAACACAGAAGCAGACAAGATCCGCACGGAGCGACTGCTTCTGCTGATCAAAGATCTCGACATGAAGGCGAAGAAAGCATTCTTCTCTATTCCTGGACGACAGGCAACATATTCTCAGGTTGCGGGGTCGTTTCTGAAGAAATGCGAGGAGTTCAACGTAAGTATATAATGTCCTCTCACTACATTCCATTTACTGACTGAGGATAGGGTGGCGTCATGGACGAGAACGAAGCTGCTATCAAGAGCCAGTTAAATCATCTCATTAACTGGTTCGCCAAGCAATTGCCAGATCCAGCCAGAGCGACTGCAGATCTTCTAAAGTTCGCAAAGATGAACGACCGGAGAAACTACCAGCTAGTCAGATTTTGCATGACTCCGGAAAGCGACTATAGGACGGTTCACAAGGCTATCGTAAGTGTACTGGCACCGGTCCGCTGTATAATTGCGCTAACTAATCTGCTCTGCCTAGAAAGAGCTCACGAAGCGAATTGAAGCTGCGCCTGGTTCACCAGCAGGAACCCTAGAAACAATCACTCCTATCCTCTACAGAGTCAGCCTTCTCATCTACAATAAAAGCCATGTCCCAGCGATTGTGGAATACTCTCGACGAAGTGGCCACGCGCTTGAGAGCACAGCGCACGAGGTTCTCAAAGAGATCTCGACCGTCAAGCCCCAGGTCTTCCGGGCTCATGTCAAGGAACTCTGCGCAATCCTGGAAGAGCAGGCACCTACTGCAACAAAGGCAAATGATCCTGGGACAGTGGACACATTGAAAGCGTGTGCTGGATTTGCAACTAAGTTCCCCAAGGATATGCCGAAGGATCGGAAGTTCTTGCAATCTCTCGTAAACTTCGCTTTACATGGAACACCACCACAAGCCGCTAAGCATGCCGTCGCAATCCTAATGGCTGCGGCGGAAAGGAGAGAGATGTATGCCAGCGACCTCATCAAGAAGTGCACCAAGGACTTCAAGTTCGGGTCGGATAACTTCCTCGCCAAGCTTGCGACACTCAGCCAACTAATGTACTTGGCACCAAAGGAGGTCGATGAGGAGAGCGAGGCAATCATCAATATAGCCACACAAGAGATCTTACGTAAATTCAGGACGCCTCGCACGGACTCGTCACTAGAGTGGATTGAAGACGATCAGATAGACGATGAGTGCAAAGCAAAACTTTGGGCGCTTAAGATCCTGACCAACCGCCTCCGGTCAAGTCAAGATCCTCAAGAATCAAAAGAGCTAGCAGAGCCAGTCCTAAAGGTGCTAAACACCATCATCCTAAAGGAAGGTGAGCTCTCCAAGAAAGAAAACACAACTCCCCCCGCGCACGCAGCCCGTCTCCGCCTCACCGCCGCCCAACTCCTCCTAAAGCTCTGCAAACAAAAGGTCTACGATGAGCTCCTCGATCCGGAGTCCTTCAACCGCCTTGCCTGCGTCGCCCAAGACACGATCTACAAAGTGCGGCTCGGGTTCCTCACCAAGCTAAAGAAGTATCTCGGACAGTCCAAGCTCCCCGCACGCTTCTACACTATCGTCTTCCTTCTCGCCTTCGAACCGCAAGAAGAATTCCGTGATGAGACTGTAACCTGGATCAAAGCACGTGCGAAATCCTTTGCACTCCAAAAGTACACCACCATGGAATCGATCTTCTCGCGTCTCTTGTCCTTGCTCGCGCACCACCCTGATTTCAGTCCCACCGCCGAAGACCTGTTCGACTTCACAAAGTACATCCTATTCTTCCTCCGCCCCGTCGCCACGGAAGATAACCTCTCTCTCATCTTCTATATGGCCCAACGTGTGAAGCAGACGCGTGACGCCATATCCCCACAAAATAGCGAGAACCTCTACTGTCTCTCCGACCTCGCTCAAGCTGTCATCCGAAAGTACGAGGATGTGCATGGGTGGTCGATGCAGACCTGGCCTGGGAAACTCAAGTTGCCTATCCAGCTTTTTGCACCCTTGCCGAACCACACGGTGGCGCAGGAAATCGCCACCAAGACCTATCTGCCAGAGGGGCTAGATGACCAGTTGGACACACTAGTCAAGGTTGAGAGGAAGGCAAAGAATAAACGGAAGAGTGAGTCAAACCTAGAGACCCCCGCGGCGAAGAAGGTGAAACCCTCCGCTACAATTGCTTCGACTTCGAAGACAGCTTCGAAGGGAGCCGGGAAGCAATTACCGATCCACAAGAAAGGTACGGCGTCCGCAAAACAGACGCCTAAGAAGGCTGTGAAGAAAAAGCAGCCGAAAATTTCGAAGAAGGCTGCTGTTCCAGCTAGTGAGAGGCGGCGGAGTGGAAGAGCGGCAACTGGGAAGGTGAAAACGTACAAGGAGGCAGAGGATGAGGATGACGATGCGGATATGGAGGCTTGGGACCAAAGCGAGGAGGAAGAGAGTGGCGAAGAAGAAGAGGGAAGTGGGGAGGAGAGTGGAATTGAAGAGGATGATCAGAGAAAGAAGGCTAACGGAAAGGCTACGAATGGAGGTGGGGATGCGATGGAGACGGATGAGGACGATGACGAGGAGTTGTCGGATCCGCCGCCTTCAGACACGGAGTAGTCCGTTGCCATGTCAGTTCGCGCGGTATCTATTTGTCGAAGATTTTGCTCTCTCGCTTTAGTCCTCAGATCATATCACCATCCAAACGAAAGTTCTTCTCCAAAGCCCCTCTCTGGGAAGAGCAACTTTCATAGCTATCCAATCTGCCTCACCTCATTCTCTTGCAAAGGCGGAAGGAGCATCCAAAGTATACTTGGATACCACCGAAACCCGTTATGGGTTCGACCTGTCCCGATTTGAAATTCAAAGACGCATAGGTGGCTCGCTTGCTCCTGTTGCCTTTCACTCTTTCTCATGCATATGTAGTCCAATACCGAACAAGAGGATAAGGAGTAAGCTAATGTATTCACGGATGGATTCGGAGGCTTTTGCTTTTTCAATTTGCTTGCTTTTCTTTTCGGATCCATCATCCATCTACAGAGAGAGTTTTCGCTAGTTCCAACTGTCTGCGTCTCTCCCTACCACCCTTAGTCTCGTGATTCTCAGATAGATCTATGTGTTCCGGTAGGTGGTCGAGATACCCACAAGAGCGAAAAAAGGTAAGTCTAAAATACGGAGAAAGGCTGTGTGTATGTATGGAGTATGTAGCGTAATAAATTAAGTCATCTCCACAACGCCCGTCACACTAAATCCCAGCCAATTAAATCGAAACCGACTCATGTGAATTCTCTGCTTTCGATGGTATCTTTGCTATGTACATACATATCCTTCCTACTAATGCGAGATGTAAGGCATGTACAGTACGGCCTGGGCACTCTGATGGACATTGCCCCCATCACGAGCTTTTTCTCTGCTGCGGGTGCCCCCCTGCCTGCGCTGCCTACTTTCCCGCTTCGTCTCGCTCCGAGTGGGTCGGCAAGTGCAACCGAGAGCGAGCCTTTCTTATCACACTTCCCCTTCCCCTCACACCACGCCCGCCACAAATGCGACGCACCAGGAGCACACCGCACTAGGATTAAAAGGACGATTCGTGTGACCCTCCAAGTTTCGCAGTACGCTTGAGAGTATGCTATGTGATGTGATTTTAAAAGAAAAAGGACGTGCAGTGTAGAGTGTATTATACAGAGAGTAAGCCTCGTCTGCGGCCCTGGTGGATTTTTGAAAGACTGGAAGAAACTGTCTCCATCTCTTCGTTAAGTAAGACAAACGGCATCCACTTTCTTTTCTATCAAAGAATTCTTTTGCTCGTCTGCCTTTACCCATTTGCAGGGTGCGACAGTTGTAATGAAGGGCGATAAACCAGGGTCCGTTGCAGAAAGAAAACGATGCTCCATTTTTGTTGTTCGGTCCTCTTAATGCGAGCAGAATGTAAAAAAGGATGCGAGAGCAATCAGGTCCTGTTGCCAGTACAGCAATTCTTTGCTGAATACATAAGAAAGACAACTGCGCCATCGACTATCTTCGTATGCAGTACCAGATATGGAAAGGACGATCAGGTCGAGATCTACGTTTCGCAACGAATGTCGATCCATTTTTGCGCCCGAAACAATTATGAGGATATGACTCAGCCTTAGAAAGCAACGTTCGAAAAGCTGAGATGAAATGATTTCGTAAAACCGATTCTAGTGATAGAGGAAGTGGATGTTCATGGTAGAGCAGAATATCAAAGAGCCGCGGCCGCAGAATCTAAACGTCGGCGGATGAGCTCCTGCAGCATCAGTAAAGACTTTTTTTCTTCGGTCGAGAGACCATTCTCAGAAACCGGTGGAGAGGGTGGAACTGCCGAGCCTTTTCGCGGGTTGTCCTTGATCATAGCCCCAACCTCTGGCGGAGCCTCAGTCTGTCCAAGGGTTAGCATAACGGACTTTCATATGGAGAACTGAAATCCACGGATAGTACGTACGATAAGCACATTGATCAATTGGTCGACTTTGTCCGGATTGAGGTTCAGGTCGCTATTCACCATAGCGAACTGAGCCAGATTCATGGCAGCCTTTCGCTCAACAAGTGTTCTCTTTCCAAGCTCAGTGCGCAGCTGGTCAACAGCAGGATCGACGCTATCTTGCACATTCTGGGTCCCGTTGGTAGTGACGTGGTTCGAATATGTTGACGCAGACTCTGGCGCCTGTGAAGAGCTGCTACTCTGAGCCTGTGATAGCGCTGCACGAGCCTCCTTCTCGCGTATACTACGAGTAGAACTTTAGTATAAGTACGAGTATGGTAGAGTTGTTATGTGAAGCATACCTCCTAACTTTAGCGATGAAATCCAGCTTAATTCCTCTCTCCGGCAATCGGTAGACAATGCCAAAGTGGTTCTTATCAAAGAATTGACCATCCTCAGTGTCACTAGGCTCGTTCTCAATCTCAATCAATCCGTTGTTAACAAAGCCCCGACGAAGGTGCGTGTCGACAATCTTGGCTTTCTTTGGTCGTCGCACCTTGTGTGTCCTAAGGCTACCATTGCACGGTTGCCCGTTGACGGTGACAGACGGACCGATGGCAAGTAGCTCGTGATCGATATGATTGGGGCACATCCAGTTGTTCTTTGGTTTGCCGTTAGCTGCTCTTGGTGGAGGATTCGCCATAGGTGGGTCGAGACAATCGAGGTGCCACTGCAGGCTGCAGTAATCGCAAGGAATGATCTTCTGTCCATTGAGGGCAGACTTGCCGCAGCGGAAGCACAATACTACTCTTCCTTTAGCGTCTTTTAGTTTTAATAGATCCGGCTCCTCATCATAACCTCCGCGAGTTCTAGACATAAAGTCAGTAAAAGATGGCTGGCAAGTTGGCAAAAAAGTGAACTTATCATACCTGGACTTCTGCGTGACAGCTTCCTCGTATTCACCTTCATCGCCAGTCTTGACACCCTCGAAGTAGTCTCTAATGTCTTTTGGCAAGATGAAAGATACAGGATTTCTCTTCCCAAGTCCATCTAGCAGCGAAGCGAACAGGCCTCTAGCGTGTTTGCGGGGAGGGTCTTTCTTGGCTGAGCAGATAGAGCAAAACCACAGTTCCTCTTTCTCTTCTACATCCTCCTTACGAACAGGTGGATCAACGCAAGTGAAATGGAATGAGCTGGGGCATCCGTCACAGCAGAGAAGCTCGCCCTGGCCGCCGCATGCGGAGCAGAGCTCGTCATTGTCATCCTAATGATATATCAGTTGCTGCCCTGTACCTCCAAACAATTGTAAAAGTAGTGCAAATGCACGTGAGGCCATCCCAATAGATGAAGCAAATCACCACCAGATGATACCAACAGCTGGGGTGGCGAATCATGATAGGATATGAAGGGATCTATGTGGGGGTGTCTTACCTCTTTCTGGTCGGAAATTGTCCCGTAGCCGAAAGGGCTATTGCGTTCGCGAGCGATCCCAGCAATTACCCCAGTCTTCTTCTTGAAAGGTCTGCGGATAATATGAATAGTTAGCTTTCCCGGCATCATGTAGTTGATGAGATTTGGCAGTGTTATCGTGGCTGACGATTTTGGGTCTGGTATAAACGTGGCCTAGTGCGGAACCCAAAACGAAGCGGAAAAAACACAGCAGAATCGGTAAGAAAAGAAAAACGCGGAACCCCAAAATCACGCTTTCATCGATATGATCGTAGAAACAGATAACGAATGAAAAGAAAAAGAGATGTATACTTACGACATCTTAATTCGCGCTGCCTTTTTCGATTTTCTTGAAACAGGGCCCAACACAGGAGTGCTAGGTCTTGATGGCGGCCCACCTGTGCTGCCTCCAGGCACAGGGAGCTCGCCCGGGATTGAAGCTGGCGATGACACGACTTCCTCCTCTTCATCTCTCGGGAAACGCTTCTTCGCCGCAGAGCCGTCTCGTAGGCGCGTTGAGTAGACCGGCGTGGGAAAAGGTAGGACAAGCGAAGGCTTTGAGGATGAAGACCGAGTAGATAATGGTGGGTTGACGGCGGGGCTGCCGCGAGTAGCGCTATCCCGGATTTCCACGTCCTCGAATGTTCTGGCTACCCGCTGGCGCTTTGGAGGAACGGCGGCGTCGGCATCATCCTGGACCGGCCCGGCAGAGCTGGAAGTTCTCTTGCGACCGTTAACAGCTGCGACGGGAGTCGAGGTTGGAAAGGTGTGGAGTTTTGGCCCAAGTGATGTTTTTGATTTTGAGTTGCTCATTGGCGGGTTAGCTGCAGGGGTCTCGGCAGCGTTGGCGTGGTTCCCTTCCATTGAAGGGGTGAAGTTTTCATCCTCCAACGAATTCGAGGAAAGTGACGACAACGAGCTCGTGCTGCTCTTTGACCTCGTGAGGACTTGGCTGTCTTTTGCTGACATTGAGTTGCGACTGGCGTCCTTGCCTTTACCTTTCGACTCCTTTTTGTGCGAATTGGAAATTTTCGGGCCTCTCGCTTCCGTCGCTTCCATCGCTTCCACCACCTTGCTCACGTTGTTTCTCGTGCCGCTCGCCGCACCCGAGCGAGTACTCTTTGTCGGTGATTTCGAGTGAGATTTCGATGAACTGCTCGCACCAACTTCAGAAGAACGTCGAGTACCGTTAGATTCCGCGTGTAGTAACTTGAACTGCTTCTTCGCTTTACGAATATATGACTGGAATTCGAGCGTCTGCTCCGGCGTAGCTGTCTTGTTAATGACGTCCTCAAGAAGCTTTGCCTTACTTGGGTCTGAAAAGCTCTCGTTGTACTGCTGTTGAAGTGCGTAGCCAATTTCGGGCTGTTTAAGCTCAATAGACCTGCGGTTGGCAACATCAACAATCTCCTTGAATTTCTCTCTCCAATGCGGCGTGACTGGCGTAACAGAGCCTGGCGGCGCGATAGGCGAACCGTGAGCGTTTGCTCCTTTGCCCGCTGATCTCGTGGAGGCTTTCGGGGTGGACACGACTGGCTTCTCAACTGGTTGAGGCCGTGCCACAGGCGTCTTTGGTGTCCGTTCCTCCACTCTCCGCGACTCAGATCTCCTGCTACCTAGAGTAGATGTAGTCGGGGTCTCTGGTGTCGAGGGCCTCTCCTTTGAAGCTGTGTTTTCCCCATTCCTAACCTGAGTAACACGCCTTGGAGGCTCTGCCTTAACTCTCGCCTTCACCTTCGCGTTTGGCAGCGTTCCTAAAGGAGCCATGTACTCCAGCACGCCGTGGCGTTCAACGCCCTTATGATCTTCAAAGCTTGGAGCAGGTGGTCGTAGAGGTGGCTCAACCCATTTATCGAGAAATGTCTTCTTTTCTTTCTTCTCTACATCCGCAGATGGAGTGGTATTCGACTCGGTGGCGTTGCGGTGTGGACTCGATCTTCGAGAGGACTTGCGGGTGGGCCTCGTGGACGACATTGTGACGCCCAGAGCCTCCTGCCCCTAGAAGATGTAGACTAGAAATTCGTTAGAACAGCTTCATGTAGGAAGGGAAGAGGCTTACATGTGGGCTTTACGATTCCTGGCAAACTTGTGCCGGGTAGATATCGCGATCTAAAAGTCGCGTCTGTCGGGGGTTGCGAGTGGAAGTTGTGGTTGGTGCAAGCGATGTGCAGAGCGAGAAACCCGCCTCACCCAGTTTCGGCAGCCCCTGGCCAGACACTCGGAGTGAATGAATAAGCACCCTTCAAGCGTCACGAGCGATCTGAAAGAAAGTTCTAGTCTCGAAGATAAATAAATCCGATCTTCTCTAGATACGTCTAACTAGTAATCGGTCCTTTTCAAAGGATTCGGTTTCGTTTGCTGTCCAAAACCCTAACCCGGAAGTGCGGAAGTGAAGCAGGAGCGAGAGGAGCGAGATCTCCCACCTGTGTGCACCGAACGTGATGAAGGAGCGGAAAACTCGTCTGGGGAGCCTCGAGTATATAGGCGGTAGTGCTAAACCACTTTTATTGGCAGGAATGTCTGTACTTGTGCGTAATTCGTTTGATAGTGCAGAGCCCCTGACTCATGGCGTGGGAGAGACCGCCTTTTTGTAATGCCGCCCCACCCCCGTTGATAGGCGGGGTTAAGCCAACAATGTTGGCCCCTATGAAACTTCGGAGCAACTCCAGCCCTGCTATACTAAAATCCAAACTTGAATGCGATTTACCACGCGAGTTCACATTTCGACGCCTATTAGCTCTGCCGAAGACACTTCTACACCGTCATTTCACCTGCAACCTGAACGAAGCTGAAGTGGGTGAAATTTTCTGCTTCTTGTTTTACGAAATACAAGAAACTAGTCTCTGAAGAACTGTGGATGATGTAGAACTATCCCCAGAACAGAGAGTGTCTGATAGAGGAAGAACTGAAAAAAGAATCTCTTCCAGCTTTGTTCACCTAGGCAGGTTCTGAGGTCGCAAGAGGCCTCACAGCTGCAGATAGAAATAACATGTGGCCGTCCCTCTTCAAACATCACCCAAATTTGCCACTCTTACTCGTCGTCGCTGTCCTCTTCGTCGTCATCCTCCTCTGCGGCGGCCTTCTTGGACGCTGGCTTCTTCTTCTTTTTCTTGTTTTTGCTTTTGCTCCCTCCAGCCTTTGACAGCGGCTGTTCCAGGATCTTGAGGATCTCTTCATCGGTGATCTTCTTGTCAGTTTTATACTTTCCAAGATTAGGGGTAGGTGGAGCGGCAAGTCGAGTCAGTCCGTTCTTTGTGATAACTACATGATCAAAGGTTAGCCGTGACCTCACACTTAGGTATCCGCAAATGTATTCAAAGTGTCAATTCGGCGGTAGAAGCGTATGAGTTCGATAGAAGAATGGATGGATGGGGCAAGCTCACCAACAGTACTGAACAACCTAGCAACAGCTTCGCCATCTTTGTCGCCCACTACCTCATACTGCCTCAGCACGTTGCCACGAACACACTCTACGACGCCCATCTTTGCGGCTCGCTCATCCTCAAGCTGCCGAAGGCTGAATGGGAAAGTGCCAAACTTTGCCTTTACCTCTGACAAAATTTGTCGTGCAGTGGGACGCTTCAACGAGTATGTGGTCGTGGTGCGCCGATGCAACGTCGGGCGGTTGGGAAGAGTTTTGACTTTGCCAGAGCCCGCACTAACCCCGACTTCTACTCCCCAAACCTCTCCAACTTCTGGGACTCCCTCACCTTTTACCCCTTCACCCGGAGCCAGTACAATCTTCTTCTTGCCCTCGATCTCGTTCCTCTCAAACTGCCAGCTCGTTGTACTCTCCACGATACTACAACCGTAGCTTGAAGCCACCCTCTGTAGGAGTGCCGTGATCCGGGATTGAGCGGCAGGCTTCTCAGCAGCTGCTTTAGCTTTTTCCTCATCTGTGCCTGTTGCCAGTAACCCCCTTGGGACCATCAGTCTCAAGAGCAACTCATTTGTCCAGTATGCTGCGAGAAGCAGATCGGCCTCACTCGCGGGGATGTTGCCATTCTCATCCTTTCCAGATGGAACGATAACTGTATCGCATACTATGGCACCAAAGCCATCAATTTGTGCGCCCAGTTGGATTTTGATTACGTCTGCGGGCTTGAGGGTAACTGCCGCTTCATCTGCATCGGTAGACAATGGTGTGTATGGCGTCACGAATGAGGTCGGAGACACAGTAGTTGGATGTGCGACTCCTAGTGACCAAGAAATTAGCTAAGGACTTCAGCAGTGGTTGGTCTGTGAACAATTCCATCTCCGGCTGGATGGGAAGGTGCCTAGCCGTTGGACCCACCTTTGGATATCTTCTTTCCCTTATAAACCTTTCCAGTCTCTTCCTCAAGTAGCTTGTCGCCTTTCTCACAGATTGAAAGGATAGTAGCGCCTTCAACGCATAATCTAGAAACCTCCTGAAGAACCTTGTGGGCAATCTGTGCAGCAGTCTTGTATTTTGTAAGAGTGTCGGGGTTGTTGAGGGAGTAGTCTAAGAGTTTGTCATATTTATTAGCTACATACCACAGATGAGCACAGGCTGCGGATCGCTGTTCACTCAAGGCATTGGAAAGCTGCACAATGAAAGAGCTGTTGAGCAGCTTGTTGCGTATTCCAACTAAATCAAGAAAAGAGACTCGAGGTACACGAACCTATTGCCGCTTCTTCAGCCATATTTGATCTTTTAAATGAGAAGTTTCTTTGCAAAGATCGAGTTAAATTAAGGTGAGAAGGAGCGAGTGAGAGGTTTTGGGTGGAGTCGTGTGTTGTGTGCCTTTGTGAGCTAGGATTGGCGGGGGAGGGGCACTCCACTGAACAGACGAGGGCAACGCGGGAAGTGACCGTTTCAGATTTAGCTTAGGGCAAACAAACGAGGAACTGCTACTGCGGAGGAGGAATACGGAGAACGGGACGGACTGAAACGTGAATATCACGTGACTTGGCCATCCTTTTACTCACTCATGGTGAAAGTGAGTACATGGTGATATACAACTAATTAAAATCTAACAGTGGATTCGAACGACATATGTTCTGTATCGATGTGGGTTTTTGTTGGGACGAAGGGCGTCATGCACTCAGTAACCTCACGTGAAGTCTGGCCATACGCTGCCTGGCAAATCAAATGACCCCTCTCCATGCAGGGCGAACTGGGACGAAGTGACTCCACGGCCGCTGCCATCCCGTAGATTAGGTCCGTAGAAGTAGCAAGCAAGTGACTTGTGAGGCTGTAACAGCGTGTCCGGTCGTGGTTGATGCCGACTGCCGGCGCCCCAAGAATGCATCTGGTTCTCGTGGGAGATCGAGACCCCGGTTTTTCACAACTCGGATCTTCTTTCCATCTCACTAGCGCCATCTATTTCCTCACTCCCGATTTGCACCCTGGGAAAACCCAACGACGAGGCGCGTGTTCCAGCGAGCTTGTTTGTCCTGCTGTATGTGTCTTAGATAATTTAGACACTTCGCAGGCCAAACGGACGCGTTCCACGTTGACCATCGTTGCGTTGACTTCACCGCCCTCCCCCCGTGTGGCGTCGAGCCAATGGGTCCCGCAGGAGACACCCAAAATGTCACTGCCAACAGCAACGGCATCGTCGCAACCCAGACAAAGAAGCGGCCGCGGACCGTATCGCAGACACCACCGACCGAGTCGCATCCTCCTACCGAGCAGATAGAGACGAAGGACGACGAGCTTGATTCATCCTTGAAACCGCGCCCGACGACACAACAACTCCTATTAGAACAATATGTTACACGCGATCTTCTCCATGCCGCCGCCCTCAACACCCAGAGCAATGACCAGAGGGACCTCATACGGTCGAAGCGAAAGGAGGTCGAATACTATCAACAGCTTCGGCGGGTGCGACAAGAAAATCCAGCCGCTGTATTCGGGTACGGCTACGCTGGTTATGGCAATGGGCATACCCCAACGGCAGACGGCAAGACACGCATACTATACCCGTGCCAAAGAAAGCGACCTGGAGGGAGAAAGAGCAGGGAGCTTCGTATAACGAGGACGAAGATGAATACGCAAGCAGAACAATTAGAAGAACTTGTCCCTGTGCGCCTAGACATTGAATGGGATAAGATTAAGCTTCGAGATACCTTCACTTGGAACCTTCACGACAGAGTCATCACACCAGAACTGTTTGCTGAACAACTGGTTGAGGATTTTAAACTCCCGATAAACACATCTACACAACTTATAAACGCCGTATCCCAATCATTATCCGACCAGATACAAGACTTTTATCCTCAGGTCTTTATTCCTGAAGAAGCTCTCGATCCCCACCTACCATATTTTGCGTATAAGAACGACGAAATGCGAATTCTAATAAAACTGAACATTACGATTGGACAGCACACACTTGTTGATCAATTTGAGTGGGAAGTTAACAACGTGCTCAACTCTCCAGAAGAGTTTGCTCGGCAGATGACAAGAGAACTGTCACTCTCTGGAGAATTCACGACAGCCATCGCACACTGCATTCGAGAGCAGACACAACTTTTTACCAAGAGTCTTTACCTCACAGGACACCCCTTCGACGGTCGACCCATCGAAGATGCCGACCTCCGAGACGCTTTCCTACCTTCCCCATTGACATCCGTTTTCAGACCCGTACAACACGCAAAAGATTTCACACCTTATCTCTACGAACTGAATGAGGCGGAGCTTGAGCGGGCAGAGAAGTCACTGTCGCGGGAACAGAGGCGGCAGAAACGCTCTGTCAATCGCCGAGGTGGACCCACCCTTCCGGACCTAAAGGATCGACAACGAACCGTTCGGACTCTAATTGTCTCGTCTGTCCTGCCTGGGGCGGTAGAATCTTTTGAGGAGAGTAGAATCATCAAACGACCTGAAGGAACCGCTCGCTCTAGTCGCCGGGTTGCGGCTGGGAACAAAGATGGAGATTCAGATTCATCCAGCAGTGAAGATTCTGCACCTAATTCGCCCGCTTTATTCAACGCCCATGTAACTCCTGGGACAGCAAGAACGCGAGGTATGAGAGGAGCGGCGTCTGCGGCACAAATAGCCATGAGAGCAACTCTAGGTCGATCCGCAACCCCAGAAGCCTCGATGCTACATCACCACGAGACACGAACATCTGCAAGACGGATTGGAGGAAGGGATATGCGGGAAGAGAGCGTCATGGACGGGAACACACTGATTGTGAAGCTGAAGCTTGGAAGGGAAAGATTCCGGCAGTATATGCGAGAACGAAAGGCGAGAGCAAAGGCCGAACAACAGCAACAACAGCATCAGAGCTTTGCGTCAAGGATATATGAAGGGTCTCAAAGCGGAGCTTCTCAACAGGGCACACCCGTACCAGGCTCGATGGGTCCTCCACCAGCAACGCCCGGACTACCTCAGCAAATACTTCAAAATCAGCAAATAAACGCTTTCTCTAATAGTGTTCCTCAATCGACTGGGGCATCAGCGGTTGGATTACCGCAGCAGCAAGCGGTACAGCCGATTGTCCATCATGGCAGAATAGATGCGCCTCCCCCACAGCCGGGGCAACAATTGGTAAGTGGTTCATCTTACAATTCCAGTCCCATTGCCAAATTACAAGGAAGATCAAAGAAGCGTGCCTCCATCAGCAGCACCAAAAGGGCCAAAGAAAGAAGGAAGACGCAGTAAGACATCGAAGAAACGGTTATGCATCTGTAGACGGAAAATGTTTTAGGCTTCTGCGATAAATTGCAGCAGCTTTGCACATTTCCGGTTTGCTGACGTCTCCTTCCTTGTGACTCCTTAAATGCATCTTCGTAACACACTCTACATTACATTTCATATCCTCGCAGTACCATGACTACTGCCTTGAAGTCTCGTGGACGGAACAGAGGATGGTCTTGCCATTCCAAAAACTTCGATCTCGGAATGGAAGGGCTACCCCCTTTACCGTCCCCGAGATTTTATCGCTGTTTTACAATCCTTTTTTCCATTTGAGTGTCACCCAGCCTTGAAAGTCCTGAGAACGAAGAAATGGACTACCTTTCTCCCTTACATCAAGTCTTCACCTCAGTCACCACGCCCTCATTCTTGGAACGTAATATTGACTCAACTCATACATAGACCATGCCTCCACCTCCGGCATGGCTTAGCACCGGCCTCGCTGCCCTCCGCACCACCTACTCCAACGACAGATTCGAGGGTACCATGCGCCACACTCCTGTCGACATATTCACCGACCAACCCATTCCTTCTGGTGCTCTCCAACCAGGGCAGCCATCACCACCAAACGTAAAGTACCAGTTTTTCCCTCGCATCCGATGCCACGATTGTCCTGGAAAACTATACACTCCTGGACCCGGGATGACGGTCGAGAATTTCGAGGTACACCTGAAAAACAGGGCGCACCGAGAGCGGGTGGATCGGAGGGTTAGGGGAGCCTAGTGCCAGGTGATAAAACAGGACTCGCACCAGTCTCTTTTTCACGGTAGATGTATGGATGGTTGTGACGTTCGTCAGCCAGGTATAAAAATGGGCCCATCGCAAGTTTCTGAAAACACGGCGTAATGTTGTTGCTCATTCCATTATCCGAAGGGACCATCTTTCCAAATTAGACGTATAGGCTGTACTATTTGGAGATTTCTTCACCCTTCACGTCTTGTTACGCCTTCTTCTCTGTGAACACAACCTCCGAATCATCATTGGGCGGGCTTTTTCTATCTTTATCTTTGATCTGATTTTACCCGGCCAACCCTGACTGAACTCTTGTATATTTATGATGGGTGTGTGACATGTAGTAAGTGGTATATTGATCGTTACTGGAGTGCGTTTGCTCCAGTGTCGGATATTCTTATGGCTGTGTTCGATATGCCTTGGAATGGTGCTAAGGACGATTACTCGCAATACCGGGAACGTTTTGACCTGCTGGATGCTTGATAGCTTCACCACTCAGCAAGGAACGCGACCATGCTCTATGACCAGGTGGACACGAAGGAGTCAGTCGCATGATCCGTTGAACAAGACTATTGTCCGAATCCGTGACCTAGCATTGTTAGAGATAATATGTAGTTCTAGAGACACGCAAAGAGCGTACATTCTATGTGAGAACTCGATTACCGTAAGAAACTCTGGAGCCCACTTATCTATGAAATTCATAGCGCTATTGAAGTATCACGTAAATATATCATGCTGTTCCGCGTAAAATATGATGGAATATGCGCGACGATGAGCTCATTTTCGATCCGCCGCATCCCGGAGATAGACCAACAGTCGCACCGAACTGGATCAACAGTTCAATTTAAAGCTTGAGAGATGGCTGAACATCCTATTGGGCTAAGTAGAGAAATTTCCCAGCGTAAACAGTATTTCCTGCTTCCTTTTACAGAATTGCAACGGCGATCCCCCATAAGAGCCAAATATGCATAGTCATAGAGTACCATAAAGTGTACCTCACAACCACCGTTGTGCCGTGAGAGCACCGTTTTATCATAGGAGGAATACAAATATCTTCAGACCAGGTTTACCTTGTGGCTGGAAGCCTGCTTCAAACTCATGCGTTTTCAAGATAAACCGTGTAGAATAATTTCTCTTACCCTTTTAATCTAAAAATAAAACGTATTTGCTTATCTGAAGCTTAAAAAACAGCAGCAAATATTCTTTGCTATCGCGAGAATAAATCTCCAGCTCCAGAGATGTAGAAGGCATTTCTGCGAACAATTTTCGAGTTTTACCAAAAAATCATGGAACCCGTATGAAATATTCTTTCAGAATACCTAGACTACCCAAGACCATGATAGCACCAAGAAACTACGACATAAGATTGAGAGAACTGTGGATTCACAGAATTTGTTCCAACTTTCTTCAATTATGGGTTACTAGAGGATGCAAGCTTCTTTTTGAGTTCTGATTATAGAAAGTGATATAAGCCTACAGTCTTTTATACAGAGCGCCCCAATGTTACGAGGGGCCGGTGCAGCGGGACAGGAAGGCACTACATATACCCGAGTCCTGCTTAGCTGCCAGCAGAGTTCCCATTTACGCCCACAACCGCGTTCCATGACCCAACAGCAAAGTTCTTATTCGGATATACCAAGAAGACAAGATGCAAAGCTATCCGACATCGGCATCCTATTCGACGAGTCAGTTTCGATCTGATAAATTTTTGCCCAGGCGCTATCAGATCAAATTGTGCGGATCTGATAACCTTCCACGCTGCCACCAGCACAAACGCGTACTAGTTCGGGCTAGTTCCGAGCACCCGCATTGCATTTGGTCGCATTTCGCCACATTAATTCGGAAAGTCTCTTACGCGGTGAGTAGGATTTGCCTCGTCAGAGGGAAAAAGTGGAGATGATATCATGAGATGGCTTGGAGTCCTATCAGCTGGCTTAAGTTTGCTTTGGGGCGGGGTCCGATGAACGGGATCTAGAATTTTCTTATCAGATCGCTATTTCCCCTCATTGTTCTTTCCTGTATCAGAGTTCGTGTATCACTGCGAAAACCGTGTCAATTGGCTCTTTTCAAGATTGAACTTTATTTGATCTCATCTTAGACATGGAGCCGAACTCGGATTTGAAGGGCGATGCGCTCACACTAGGACACGATGAAGATTCGGTGAGATCCTTCGAGCTGCAAGCAGGCGTGAAGAAGGTTGAGGCTATTAGCCAGACATGGACGAGGAAGAGTTTATATTTTGCGTATATGGGGTATGCGCTTCCTGATCTCCTTTGAATAGATATGAAGTATGGTGTTAGTTGCCAATCTGATAAAACTACAGCATATTTTTGATGGCCTTTGCTGTCTCGCTAGATGGCCAAGTGACTTCCCTCCTGACGATATATGCGACCAGTTCATTCTCGTCACACTCGTTGGTCTCGACAGTGTCGGTGGTGCAGGGTGTGCTCTTCGGTGAGTTGGCAGTCCCCGTCCTCTATAGAACAGTGCAAGGCTAAGCTCAAACACCTGTAGCCGTCGTCAAGCCCCCAATGGCAAAGATAGCCGACGTATTCGGTCGGCTTGAAGCTTTCACGCTCAGTGTTTTTCTGTACGTTATTGGATATATTCAGATGGCCGCTTCGAACAACGTTAGAACGTACGCCTCGGCGCAGATCTTCTTCGCTGCTGGATTTACGGGCCTTCAGATTCTCCAGCAAGTTTTCGTCGCGGACACCACAGATTTGTTGAATCGTGCACTGTGGTCCAGTTTGCCAGACACACCGTTCCTAGTGACGGTCTGGGTAGGGCCAGTGGCAGCAAATAACCTCCTGAAACACACGACCTGGAGATGGGGCTATGGCATATGGGCAATCATCTTGCCTGTAGCGTTTCTCCCGCTGGCATTGAGTTTGTTTCTGAACCAGAGGAAAGCTGCGAGAAAGGGCCTAATGCCTGCATCACCTTGGAAAGGCCAGAGCGTGCTCCAGACCATAAAGAGTTTGTGGTATGAGCTGGATGTTATGGGTATACTGTTGTTGACGGCTGCATTCTCGCTGATACTGATTCCGCTGACCCTCGCCGCGAGCGCGAAGGGTGGATGGAAGAATGCGAGCATAATAGCCATGTTGGTCGTAGGCGGTTTGTGCTTGATTGCCTTTCCGTTGTGGGAAATCAACAGCAAATTGGCACCCAAACCCGTGGTTGGCCTCAGGCTGCTGAGAAATAGAACCGTCATGGCTGGTTGCGGAGTCGGGTTCTTCTATTTTAGTAGGTTTCCGTTCCGCTGGGCCTTAGATTCGCTAAAATATCTGACCCCTGGTAGTGGCATTTTATCTTTCCGTCTACCCGTATTTCTATTCGTATCTGCAGGTCGTCCAGGGAGAGTCTGTTGCAGCCGCTGGACACATAACGCAAACGTTTTCATTTTCGGCAACGGTATCGTCAATTGCCATCTCATTCGTCATAAAGTATACCAAGCACTATAAGTTTTTTGTGGTGCTTGGAAGCTGTATATACCTCATGGGTATAGGGCTTATGATACGGTATCGGACAGAATCGAGTACCACCGCCCAGATAGTCGGAGCTCAGATTGCCGTCGGTATCGGCGGTGGGATGCTTAACGTTCCTGCTCAACTAGGCGTTCAAGCGTCAGCAAGACATCAAGATGTTGCGCTCGCGACAGCTCTCTTCCTAACGGTCATCAACCTCGGTGGTGCTGTAGGATCGGCAATCTCCGGAGCAATCTGGACGGCCAACATTCCGGAAAAGCTGCACGCTTACCTCCCTAGTGCTTCTAAGGCGGATGCCTCCAAAATATTTGGCAGCATTGTTGTGGCTATGTCGTACCCCGCAGGTAGTCCTGAAAGGGTTGCCATCAACCGGTCATACCAGGAGACAATGAATAAGCTTCTGATCGTTGCAGTGTGCGTCTGTATACCCTTGATCCCGCTGGCCTTGTTAATGAAAAACTATAAGCTCGATGAGGTAGGTGAAAGTCTTGCTAACGTTACATTACCCTGATATACGGGCTAACCTGAAGGAAACAGATGCCGCAGCATGTAATAGGAAAGGTGATCGGATCAGGAGACAAGGAGATTGTCGACGCCGAGAGAAGCGAGAGCACTTGAGCCCACCTCAAGTATGAAGCTGATAGACGATAGTGCGTGTATGGCCGAATCATGATCAACAGCATGGGTTCCCCATCAGACTAAAGAAACCTTGGAGATTCTCAAACGAGCAATCAGACATGTTCAGTTCCAGAAGTTTTGTGATAATACCTGTGCGGATCACGCCCAGCGCGTCTCAGGAACGCTGTCGTTCGCCCTAACTGGCAGGGCGATGTGATGATGAAATGTGCCGTAATCGGTCTGAGATGTGCGCGCACCGTGTCGTTGGCGCCGCGTTGCAATTTCCACAGATCCTGAGTCGCTACTGGAACCGGAGGTGTGAACTACCCACAGTATCTCCTACCAACGACAAGACCAACTCGCATGCATATTGGGCACGCACCTTAATTCCACCACAGACCGGACTAGCTGTTCCCGTCCTCCCTTCGAACGCTGGATACACATATTCCAACTTCCCCCTCCTATATCCTCCCACCATCCAGCTCAATCTGTTGATCCTCCGCGGCTGCCAAACTCATCGTGCTTTGGGCCTCGCCTCTTTGCAGCTAGGCTCTTCCTGTCAGAGCCCGCGTCTGTGGAAGTGCATCTTGATTGCAGAGCCTCTGGGAGCTTGCACAACATCTGGAAGCCACGAATTACTTTTTATTGTCTCTCGCCAGACCGGAACTGCAGGTAGTTAGTACCGATCCGTCTGCTTTTCGTTTGTTTCACTGCAGAGCTTTGCAAAGTGTCCAACATTACTCAGGAGCAGCTGTCGCCTGTCGATTAATCCCTCGTTCGCGTCCTCCCCAGCATCCTCGACCAACAAGTCAAAAGCCACAGTTACCTGACAGCTTCATCGTCCGTTTTCAAATATTCAACTCCGGGAATTTAGCTTTTGTCTTTGAAGACAATCACACAATTTCTCGTTCCGCCCCGTCTTTGGAGTCGTAGTCGTCCGCGCGGCGTAGGATACTTCTGCCTAGAACCGAATACCTCTTGTTCACCTGTACGACGTACAACATGGTGGTAGCAACAATCAAGTGCGACACTTCCTATCGTGGCATCGAACTTTGCTAACTTTTTGACTCAACGATTAGATGTGTCGTTGTAGGCGACGGTGCTGTCGGAAAGACCTGCCTGCTTATCAGCTATACAACAAATAAATTCCCCTCTGAATACGTTCCAACAGTCTTTGACAACTATGCGGTTACTGTTATGTGAGTACACGCATTATTTCCTTAACGGAGCTCAGAGGATCTATTGGATATAATTCGGAGATACGCTCTGTCTGTACAATATGCAGCTGAACGCTAAAGACTATACATATAATACAGCTGCAGAGTTGGAAATATGTTTCTCGTTTGAGTGGGTGTTTTTATAATATTTAAGTACATATCGCTGACCGCTCATGCAACTAGGATTGGTGATGAGCCGTATACTCTTGGTTTATTTGATACTGCTGGGCAGGAAGATTATGATCGGCTTCGACCTTTGTCGTATCCCCAGACGGATGTATTCCTTGTCTGTTTTTCCGTCACATCGCCAGCGTCATTTGAGAACGTTCGAGAGAAATGGTTTCCGGAAGTCCACCACCATTGCCCCGGTGTGCCCTGCCTTATTGTTGGCACGCAGACCGATTTGAGAGATGATCCCCAAGTTAGGGAAAAGTTGAGCAAGCAAAAGATGCAGCCCGTGCGGAAGGAAGACGGAGAGAGAATGGCTAGGGAGCTTGGAGCTGTTAAATATGTCGAGTGCAGCGCATTAACGCAGTACAAGTTGAAGGACGTTTTTGATGAGGTAACCTTGGGCCTGAGTCTGGAAGGTCTAGTCAAGTCGCTAACAAAGATTTTTCTTGTTAGGCCATCGTTGCTGCGCTCGAGCCTCCCAGAGACAAGACCAAGCACAAGCGTTGTATTATCCTATAGAGGAATGGAAGGTATTCTATCCACCGCCCAGAACCGGAAAATGCTACTTTGATAGACTAATTATAAATATTCATAGGATCAACGGTTAAAACACCAAAAGTCGAGCGGAATACTTAGACTGTTTCGGCTTCTTTTACTCTACTTTGGCGGTGGCGTGTTGGCTGCTTGATTCCGGCAATCACCAGCAGCTGAGATTTCATGCATAGCTGAAGCAGAATATTGCTCAAAGGCAGAGGTTCTGGCTTCAGCTTTTGGTGCACTTTCTGACGCTCAAGGCGTGAATCGGTCGATGCGGGGAGTTTTCTTTCAGTACTTGGCGCTTTTCTTCTTCATGGAACGGTGAAGCGATTTTGTATCTCATTCTGTTTGCCCTTTTTTGCTGTTCACCTTTCTGTTGCCCAGACATAGATAGCAGTCTCCGCCGCTAGGTACCTGGTCGCAAGGCTTGGGTAAAGTACCTGTCTTGCGAAAACAGACATTTGAAATCTGGAGTCCTTGGTATATGACGGATCAGTGCTGGTGAATTACCATGTGTCTCTGCTTCCGGACACCCGGTACCCCCACTTTAGGTGCTCGAAGAGTTAGAGACACCTGATAGCAACACCGCCCTGTAGGTGGGAATCCAATATAGGGTC
Source organism: Nothomitra cinnamomea (assembly GCA_022345685.2). Taxonomy (NCBI): domain Eukaryota; kingdom Fungi; phylum Ascomycota; class Geoglossomycetes; genus Nothomitra; species Nothomitra cinnamomea. The sequence continues at coordinate 27,993 of JAJDMX020000270.1, read as the reverse complement.
AAAACTTCCCGCACTTGGTGAAGGAAGAGTGGATTGGATCGATTGCCGTAACCAACCCAACAAAACCAAGCCAGCATAGATACTACAACAGACTTGTAGATCTGTATATATTTAGCATACTAAATTTGACCGTCCTTTAAACATAGGTCGCATATATCACACTAGGAGCACCGTAAACTTGGACCGATTTGGAAGTAATAGCTGATTGGCTAGTTCCTAGTCCATAACACACCACCGCTAACTGTATAATCTCAGACACAAGCAAGATCACAACACTACAACACCATGTCGCTGCCACCAGAAAAAGTTCACATCAAGCGCAAGAAGGAGGATGATCCGGTAGAGGCGCTCTGTAGGATATTCTTCAACCATATCGTTCATAGCTGTAGGTTTTATGCTGATATCGGCCCGCAGTATTTGCGACTCAAGATGGCCAGCGAAGCGCCAATAAACGCCAGCTCACGAACGAGAAATTCATCTTTCGACGACAAAAGACAGATGATGCAATCCCTCTCCAGAAACAAATAGTCTCGGCTAGTAGTCCAGGCGCCAAAGCCGTGAAGCCGAATGAAGTTCCTACAATTCGGACGACAAAACCTGGTGAAGAGCATCTCGACCATGGCGGGGATACTCTCATCGAGCAATTGTTTGCGCAAGGTAGTAGCCAGAGAATCCTTCACCCTCTGCCTGTTAGAACCCGTGAATTTCCAGACTCGACAACACCATTCACTGCAACCCAGCGACAAGAACTACAAATGCGGTCTTCCTCCACCGCCAGTACTCCAGCTCTCCCATCGACCTTGTTACAACCTCGCCGTTTTCACTTGAGCAAGTCTACTCCTACAACACCATTTCCACAGAGTCCTGTTAGTGGAGTACACAAACGTAGGAAGGGGGCTATGAAGAACGAAGTCGCTGTCTTTGTCGAAAAAGAGAAGCGGAAGTTGAAAAAACCTCGGAGTCTATTGAATCTTGTCTCAGCAGCGAGCAAACTCAAGTTGGAAGACATTCCACAACCCAGGAAAGCCACAGAATCAGCTGACACAACAATGACCACCACGGAGGAAGTACCAAAGCCTACCCGTCATCGCCGACCAAGAGTTAGTGCCCTCGAGAAGCAACTAGCCGTAGAACAGAAAGCAGCCTGGACCGCATCCCACCAACAAGATGCTACAAAACCCCACGGAACCGCTCAAACTATTAAAGCCAATCCTCAAGAATGGGACCTTTCATCCGAAAAGCTCACCGCCGAGCTCGACGCCTTTGTCCGCGAAACCCTCAACCTCGATCCCGACTCCGCTTCTCCATCTCCATCTACCCCGCTGAGATACAAACCCTGTCGGCCAGCGCACCGAATTAGTAGCCGAGATACTTCCCAGCAGCAGCAGCAGGTGAACACGGGACACACACACATGGGCTCCTCCAGCGACAGTGACACCGACGACGATGACGGGGAATACGTCATCGATACCTACATTCGCGAGCCTCTCCCTACCGACGCCTCCACGACCAGCGGCACCCTCCCTAAACCCGAGGAAGTAGGATACCTCGTGATCGAGCAATCGGACGAAGAACGCTGGCTCGCCTACGCGGAGAAGGAGGATAGTGAGAAGGAGTATGACACTGACGATCAGGATTCAAATGGTATGTCCTTCCCTCCCCTCGCTTGTGCTGAGCACGACAATACCAATGCTTGTACTGTTGCGTCAGTCGTACCTTACGCTAACGATATTCGTTCCTGGGGTGTTTAGCGGAAGACTACTACGGCAACGACTACCCCGAAGACGAAATCGATTCAGACGACGAACACGGAAGGAGCGCGTACACGAAATACCGCACCCGTAACGCAAGCGACGAGGAGAGTTTTGACGATACGAAGGCCTGGAGTGACGAGGATGATGAGGATGATGAGGGTCGTTCTCACGCGGGTGGTGAAGAGGATGGTGATCGTGAGGAGGGGGATTGGGATTGGATTACCCACTCTAGAGGAGGGAAAGCGCGTGCTACTACTGGTGCCGGTGGGGTTATGACTCTAAGGGATGAGGATGAGGAGATGGCTTTGGATTGAGGTATGGGGTTGTGAATGTTGGGCTGGGGTTGGATGGGGTTTTTGTTCTCGATATGGTGGTGTTTGAACATGATACCAAGATGGCATTTTTCATCGCAGAGATAGGGGGGTTCACTCAGTGTGGTGTTTATGTGGCATGATACCATGATTGTGATATCCCTCTTCGCCTTAGAGAGGGTTGGAAGTTATGATGGTGTAGGATATAATACTATTATCCTACCACGGACATACTTCCTGAATAGTGAATAACCACAAAGTGTGTTATCATACCCTAAATGATTAGTCCAAATGAGCCGGAAGTCTCCCCTACTATCACGGAATTTGGAGGGTGGGGACAAGAAGTGGGGTAGCATGCCTGCAGGTGGACTCGATAGAGTCATACAGTGGGTAATATCTGGAAGCGATGTGAATGCAGTGTTACGACATAAACATGTGCTAGCTATATGCCCTGTGATTCCTGGCGTTCCATCATATATACACCCCCGAAACGCCTGGGATGATAGAGAAACAAGTAACTTTTTCCCCCACCCCTTCCCAGCCAACCTAGCAAACTCCGTCCGCTCCAAGTAAGTCAATCTGTATCCTCCCAACCCAGCAAGCCCAATCCAGCTAAGCTCAGTCCAGCCCAGTCTTAACCTACCGACCTATTCACTCTCAATAACCAAATGTCCAAACTTAACCTCCAACTCCCCCCCCTCATTCCCCGGCCTCGCCGCAAACGGCCCAACCCAAATCTCCTTAACTCCCACATCCTCCTCCTCCCCAAAAATCCACGTAACATCCCTCACGACCTTCCTCTCCACCCCCTCAACAGCATAAACGAGCAACCCACTCCCCAGCACCCCTCCCTGCTTCACCTCCCTCGCAAACTCAATAGTCAACGACCCACCCTCCGCGTACGGCAGCGGGGACAACGACCAGTCGGCCCACCGATCGCAGGCCACGACCGAGATCTGCGCTCGGTTGTGCACGAACTCGATACCCGCTTTAACCCATTTCCAGTTCTGAGTCGGGTGTCTCGGGACGAGCACGATGCAGAGTCCGCCTTGGTCGTAGGTCTTGGACCAGGGAGCGGAGAAGGAGACGCGGGCGCGGCGGAAGGAGGAAAGCGGTAGAGTGGCGTGGAGGAGGGGGGCGGAAAAGACGGAGGGGTGGGTGGGGCTGCGGTAGATGTCCGTGTTTGGGCGGGCGGTGATGGAGAAGGTTTGGTAGGAGGTAGGTGGGGGTTCGGTGGTGTTGTGGGGTGTGAGTTGGGGGGATGTGTTGGACATGGCTGAGCGGCGGTCCGTGAGGGTTTGCGGTGAGATTTGGGGGATGGTGGACGGTCGGATGATGGAATAGAACGTGCCTGCTTGGTCAGGTCAGTGGGTTGGGTCCGATGCCCAGGTCGGTCGGTCTGTAGGTTTATTTTTGTTGGGATTTGGTTTGAGGAAGGTGGTAGATGTTGGGTTCGCGAGAATAGAAGTGAGATTGGGGTTATTGGTACGATCAGACCCTCGCCTGGGCTTCGTGTGCACTGTCTCGATCTTTCAGTCTTGTTTTAGGAAAATAGTTCACAACGGAAGGTGGTCGTTGGTGTTTCGTCGCGGAAGCCAATTGCTCCGTATGCCCGGTACGGACGTATGTATGAATGTATGTATGTACGGGGCACCGTTCTTGCGCTCGTAGGCTGTGCCGGATCGAGTCGTCCCGCGGCAGGAAACGTAATATAATGTATGTATGTATGTGAGATTCGGCCTTCTCGGAGCTACCTCTATACAAGTAAAAAAGAAGCAAGATCAGACGGCGTTTCGTATAAAAGAGGACACACGCAGACGGACGGACTGGATTGAATGAAATAAATAAATAAATAAATACATAAGATGCTTCGTCAGACACCGTTATTTACGGGGTCCGGATGTCCGTGCGCGCCACGTTTTTCTTTCCACGTTTTCCGGGGGGGCCACGATGACCGGATTCAATCTGCAAGTGAGATTCAACCCCGTCTTCTTTTTGGCTGAGTCCGAGTCCGAGTATGAGCACGAGCACGAGCGCGGGCACGGGCACGGGCACTCGGGGGATAAGTCAGACTGGTACAGTGATAGCCCTTTCTTCGGTCAGACGGCTATCGTAATTGCCCTGCCTGCCTTGCCTTCTGCGTGCTGCGTTCTGAGAGACTGGAGATGAGGAGCGGATATTCCTGGAAATAGTATAGCTGAGATCCCTCTGATGCCTGGGACGAACGGACTACCGTGGCTTCACTCTACGACGGTCTGACGAGAGATGGCTGTACGTGGTAAGAAGCCTAATTGCTTGGTTGCCGGTTCTTTCGGCAGCTACATCCGAACGTGGTGTTTGCTCGGTGTTGATGCTCGAACAGTCGGACAGTCATGCCCCACCAAAACCTGAGAACAGAAGGTGGGGGCACTGACCCACGGACTCACGGACAGCATTCTACTTTAAACTGGCAATGATTTGTAAAAAGAGCGGTGGAAAGGTGGATTGGAATTCAAACTCGAATTTATTTTCTTTTTTTTCCTTGCGCGACTCGGTGGCTGTCTGGGAGAAGCCAATTGGGAGCGCTACGATCTATCACACACTATTACCCGATGGCTGATGGCTGGCTGGCGTTTCTATATCTGCTATGTTTGCTATATCTGATGTGTCTGCAATGCCAAAAGACATGTAAACAATTCGCACCTATCCATGTCCTGCAGAATTTCGTATCGTTTTGTGTCAGTCGCTCTTACCGCGTATGGTCTCTTGCTGCCAGGGCGGGCCGCAATGAGACACATGCAGACATGGCGATATAATTACTTGCGTGATGCAGCAGACGTGCGTCCTCGGTGCACGGCTGCTGCCAATAGAGGCGTACATGATGAGCTTGAATTTCTGCTGGCAATGGTGGGACGTGAATCCTTCGCCCCTCAAACGCATCAGTGCTCCGCTGCGGGCATCCAGTCGTTCAACGCACGACCGACCAACTCAGCTCCCAACACATCACCCTACTCCCCCATTCTTTTCTTTTCTCTCCGCCTTCCTTGGTTCCCCGACGTCCATTCTTTCCTTCTAGAGAATAGAATCAAAACACCGCATGGATCAGAAAGAAGCGAGGACGCAGTCTGAGGAGAGCAATCGAACGCCATCCCTCGGACAACCACGATTATAGTTACACACACACTGGCCACTGCTCACTGCCCGCTGCCTATTTGCAGCGCTCTGCTTCCCTCAATCGGACTACCTCTCCGTTGCAGCGGCCCCTTCCACAGCTATCCCTATTACCTGGCTTGTCAGCATCCGGGTTTTTTGCCACGTCAGTCCATCCGTCCTTGTGTTCGAATCGAGTCAGCATGAGTTTCCCGAAAGAGGACTTTGTGTCCACCACGGCTTGGTGGGCAAGGGAATCGATGGGGAGGATTTTGAGGAAGCAAGCTATTCCTGCCAATTCTCCTGGTTTCTTACCCCAAATGTCCTAACGACGGGGTATTTGAGTTGCAGCGGAGAGCGAGCGAGTGATAGTGACTGGAACGCATCTGAGTGGGCCACAGCAAGTCAGCAGCCGAGCCAAATGTCTTGCCTTGGATCAGCTTTCTTCAGCAGGCAGGCCCAACCCCCGTAAGGCCTGAGGCAAGAGGACTAACGGGTCGTCGCAATTGCGAAACGACAATCGGCATTCCGAGCGTTAGCAGCGACGCAACTTCGCAGATGCAGACATGATGTGCAGATCACCAACGGATGGCTGATATTGCATTCGGCCAACCCGACCCGACAACCGGAACATTGACCGGTTCCAGCTCTAAGGCAAGGCACGCACGCACGCACGCACGGTCCTGTGGTATGACGGCACAGCTCCTTGCTCCTTGCTGCTTGCTTCTGCCAACGACAAAGACTGATTTGATTCTCATCGAAGTCATGCTGCCATGTCGGCACATGTCTTGCAGCGGCACAGATGGATGGATGTGTGGCGATGGCGAAGACGACGACGCCGCGACGAATGTCTTGTCCTAGCCCGTCTTGTCTTGTCTCGTCTCGCCTCTCTCGCAACGGACCCTCGCAATACCGACTCAGCGCACGATGGATAGCAAAGCGATGTTGTGCACGTTGCAACAAAGCCTCCACATGCGATCGGGATGCTTGCGATGGTGGCGCATTTTACGGGGGTGAATGCAACTTATTTTTCAGCTTGGTTGGGGTCTTCGCGTCTTCCTCTTTAGGGTCTTGAAAGCCATGGGTGGCCATTATGCTTACACCCTACTGGCACATGGGTTGTGGCCTTAGCGACCACAACTCAAAATATACACTGTTACCCAGTTATACCATTAGGCTATTCTGCACCCCCAACACCGCACACCCCCCTTCCTATTTTTTTTATACATATTCGGGCATGAAAGACGGACGCAGGCCTCACCACCACCTGCCCACGCATACCCGACCTGCTCCCTTTCGTCTCCAGAATAACGCCTCAAACACCTAGTCACCCAAACACCCAAAACATCCTGAGCTGGTGGGGTGAGACAACAAGCCCTCTCTCCCTTGGCTGCTCGGTTGGCTGCTGATCGGAGGTTAAGCTATCTTGGACGCTCTCTGTAAGTGATGACCTCGTTGATGACACTCTTGACTGGTCTTACTGCATACTATCATCCCGCACCGGAAAGGGGGAGGACGGAGATTATACATAAGCATTCTCGAGCATTATGGAGCAACAGGCGTCGCAGAAAGGAGGCATATGTACTAATATCAGACGCGGGTCGGTTGTCAGATTTCCCCCTCTTTATATTTAAATTGATCCCGCTCTCGATCTGTTCACGCCTGTCAGTCACGGCGAACGGCCCGGGAGACTCGTAAAATCCTTATCCATCCACCCATCCAGCCAGCTAGCCATCTACGCCGTGCTATCTAGCCATTCACGGGCAGGGTGTGGTTCAACGATCGTGTGATACGAGCTACGGCCGGCGAGGGAATATAACGCGCCGACGACAGGCCCCTCTCCCCTCCAGCTTACTGCGTACTCGGATCCACCAGACCGCATCAGCAGGCACCACAGCGAGGATCGCAATTGGAATCGTTGGTCTAGGCGTTTGCGCCCGCGAAAATAGGGAAAGACAAACGCTACTGCTAGCGTCCCGGACTAGGTCGTTTGGGGACCACTAGTGCTAGACCCTCCAGCACCCCGAGAACAGCCAGCCACCGACGGCTTACTTCTACAAGAAGAGCCTCTTCATCGCGCGCACAACCCTGACCCACCGCGCATATACCTCATCACAAGCGTGCGTCTCGTGGCGATTGTTCGAACCATACATACAGGTCGCCGTCCGCATACCCATCGCTCCTCACGCCGTCAATTGCAGTCACCCGCAGTCCGCAAAGTGACCGCCGCGCAAAGATGCCTCCCGCGTCGTCCAGCTTCACGCCGCTGAACCACCCGCAGCCCGTCCCCAACTGGATGGGCTCGTTCACCCTCTCCGCCCCGCCCAACACGGATTTGTGGCGAAAACCACCGTCCAGGGACACCTCGACCGCGCCGATTCTGTACACCGCGCTTCGCTCACCGTTTATTGCCGCCGAGGTGACCGTCAGTGCCGACTGGGAGCTCGAATGGGACCAAGGTGGTTTGGTTATCTTCGCTGGCGCCCCGCCGGGGAGAGTCCCCAACCCTAACCCTCCCGAACCAACAACCTCAACCTCAACCTCAACCTCACCAACTTCCGCCTCAGACTCGAATCAGACCTCAACCTCACCGTGCATCGTCACTCCAAATTCCACATCCACATCCACATCCACACCCCCCTCCCCCACAAACCCAACCCAACAGACGCAAACCCACCGCGATGAAACCCCTCCTCCCTACATGGCCCCTCCCCCGGCCTCAAAATGGGTAAAAGCCGGCCTCGAGTTCTACAACAACGAACCCCACGCCTCCTCCGTCTGCGCAACCTCCGACGGCGCCGACTGGTCCCTCGCTCCGCTCCCCCGCCCGCCCTCCGCCTCCCCGCACCACAACCCACCGACGTACGAACTCCGCGTGAAGCTCGAACGCGTCGGCCACGCCCTCTGGATATGGTTCTGGTCGGACCCCGAGCGCGGAGGCGGCTGGAAGAAGTTGAGGGAGGTGACGTGGTTCTTTTGGGGCGTCGAGGATAAGGCGATCAGGGTTGGTGTTTACGCGTCTAGACCCGCGAATTTTGTGGGGAGGACGGTTTTCGAGCAGAGGGAGGGAGGAGGGCCGGGGGCTAGTCAGAGGGGATTGACGGTTGAGTTTGAGGGATTGGAGATTTTTTAGTCGGAGTATGGAGAGGAAGGTGGAAGGAGGAGATCGGTGGGGCTGTGGGAAAAAATTTGCTGGAATTAATTGGTGACTATTCTTGCAAATTTCAAAGCTCCTCTCTTGTATTTTTTTTTTTTTTTTTAAACTGCGGGCGCCGCCGGTTGGGAGGGGTTTCTTGGAGATTTGGGTTGGGATGGGTTGGATTGGATATTCCGCTTCTCGTTGGTCGACCCAAATTTTTTTTTATATTTTTTCTTCTCTCTTTTTATATTTCTGCTGCAATTTTTTTTTTTACAAAGAGGGAAGCTCGATGGGGAGACTATCTTGAGGGGCTTTTTTGCTGGTTGACTAACCCCTCATGCGGTCTTGTGTCCTCGGACTTCCCCTCTTCTTTTTTTACTCACCGAATTTTTAACGTGAAGATGCGATATGACCCTGATCGACGACTACAAAAAAAAAAGAGACAGAATTGAAAATTCGAGTGGGTTTTTTAAGCTAGACATGATCTAATGAGTTTCGCATGCATTTGTTTTTTAGTGCGTGAAGCCGCACAGGGTATATATTACGACCCAAACCAAGAAAAAACCAAGTAGCAATCATCGTCTAGCTCCCTCTTCCCTCCACCAGACATGAGCAGCAACCCTACAAGAAAATCATCATCACATCAGTACTCGAAGTCGTCATCAACCGCAGGCCCATTCTTCTGCCCAACCGCGCTCTCCTGCTTCCTATACATCTCTGCCACCATCCGACTCCCCGTCGCCTGATCCGGTTTCTTGTCATCTCTCTCTTTGATGAAACGCGGGAATCGCAGCGAGATACCCTTCCCACCACTCCCGTCCACGAGCCCACTCGCAGCCTTGTAGCGCGGACTCAGCGTCAAGTCCGCTGTCTTGACCTCCCACACGAACTTCGGTTCGAACCATACATCCGGTTGGTCCTTGGGGACGTTGGAATGCTCGTAAAATGGTTTCGGTCGGTCAATGACATTTTCGGAGAGTTTGGAATGGAGCTCCTCTAAGACGGCCTCGGAGAAGCCGGTGCCGATGTTACAAACGGTCTCGTATGTCTGGGTGGATGAGTTGTAGCAGGCGAGGAGGAAGGCGCCGTAGACGGAGGTGCGTTTACCGCGGCCGAAGTAAGCACCCAGTACGACGAGGTCGAGGGAGTCGCCGACACCAGAGAGGTAGTCTTTTTTGATCTGTTGAGGGGGTTAGTCAAGGGTGGTGGAGAGGACGGTAGGGAAGGCGAACCTTGAGCCAGTTTCGACTTCTCTTGCTGGGTTCGTAGCCGGATTCATCGCCGTCAAGCATCTTCACCATCAATCCTTCACAAGAGGCTTTGACGCTTTCGTCGAGGAAGGTTTGGATCTCATCGAGTTCGCCGGTGTCCATTGCTTTCGCAAAGGCGAATTCTCCTTCGACTTCCACAAAGGCTTCTTTCATCAGTTCGCGCCGCTCCCGTAGCGACTTTTTAACTATTGACTGGTGATGGTCAGTATGGGACTGTGTGTTGCTTGGAGATGAAACCTACCTCGCCATTCAGGAACAGAATATCAAACGCAAACACGCAGACTTTGACTTTGACATCCTCAACTTTGACATCTTTCCTCTTTCTCGTCATCAACTGCTGGAACGGTAAGACTTTCTTCTCAACAAGATCCCATGCTACGGTCTCACAATCAAGCACGAAGCTCTTCGTCCCATCCTTCACCCATTGGTCGAGCTTTGCAAGAATATCTGGATACTTTTTGGACAGGTCCTCCGAATTCCGGGAAAAGATAGCCGAAAGTCCCTTTTGACCCTTTACCGATGGAACACTGCTGGGATACTGTTGCGGAGAGTCCGAAGATACAAAATGTATCTGCGCACGCTCTCCATCGTACTTGTACTCGCACGTAAAGTTCTTATTTTCAAACCTATCAAGCACTTCGGTGATGGCCTTTGTCGGCTTCGCCAACATGGGCTTCAGCGGCACACCAGGTTGGAGTTTGCAATTTTCTTTTAGATGGAAGATTCCATGCTCCAACATGGCCGGGATAATGACCTCGTAGCTGGGGAGTTCACTATATTGGTCTTTGTCAGCGCATTGCGTCACTTATCGTAAGCACTAAGCTTTTGAGACACACCTGTACACCGTTTTGAGCTCGGCTTCACCATTTGCCAGCTGTTCCGTGGAAGCCACTTTCCCATTCTTGGAAGCCTCGTGTGCTACCATGGCATGGGCTAGTGCAACCAAGACGGTCTTCTCCGCTAAACCAAGTCGGAGCTTTCCTTCCAAAGTTCGGACGATGAACTTTGCTTCGCTGGCACCACCCTTGTCTTTCGTGATATCAGTCCCCTTCCCTTTCCCAGCAGAGTGCGCGTCAGCAGCTGAGAGCAGTTTCTTGATGCCAGCAATCTTCCGGGACTGCGCTCCATTTCCCTGGGTTGTAGCGATTGACATCAGGCCATCTCGGACACCCCGAATGGTCAAAGCTTTCGGCTTGAACATGGTTGGCTGGTTAGATCTGCTCTTCGCAGCTACTAGACCGAGGTCACCGATTTCGTTCTGATCAGCTTTGATGACCGTGAGACTCCGTCCAGTAGACTCGCCAATGGCTTTCATGATCAAAGACTCCCCAATCCCAAGTTCAATCCCGGCGTAATCAGCCGCTAGCTTGTTGATCATAAGTAGGATCGTCGGTAACAAATCCTCCGGAGTTAAGCGGAGAACTTGCCGAAGAAACTGCGCACAATAGGAAAGAATAATGAGTCGTTTTGTAGTACCCTCAATGAGAGCAAATGTCGTACAGAGCGCTGCGTACGGTACAGGATCGCCTGGTTTCCAGTCAGGGAAGGGATCTTTAGTATCTTTGCTCTTGAGTAGAGATTGAACCTGCTCTCTGGCTTTTGCAGCAACTTCGGGCTTGACATCCTCCTCTTCGGATTCATCTGCTTCCTCTTCTGCTGCGCTGTCGGACTCTGTTTCCTCTCTGGGTAAATATTCGGTGGCTAGGCTAAGTTTCTTCACGTCCGCAGCTGGTATAGGGACGTTCTCATCCTCAGACTCATCTTTAACCTCCTCCTTGGGCTCCACTTTCTCCTTGGCAGGTTTAACCTTTGAAGACGATGAAGTGCCGTTCGCCTTGCCCTTTACGGCCTTGCTTGATTTGACGACTTCCGGTTTTGTTGATACTGTCTTCCCCGATTCGGTCTTGAGACCGGCAGATCGTTTCGGTCTCTTTGTAACCGGCTGCTCATCCTCATCATCTTCCTCTTCCTCAACAGGCTTCTCAATAACCTCTCTCTTTACCCGCGAAGATGAAGCAGCAGTCTTATCCGAATCGCCATTGACCGTAGACGGGTGCGGCCGCTTTTTTGAAGCTATACAGACTTACTACAATTAGCAGCAAATCCCAGACCAGGACAAATTCAATCGCAGTAAACTCACAAGACCCATTCTCCTCATTCTCCTCATTCACCCTCCCATTAACCTCATTCCCCCTCTCCTTAGGCTCACCCTCTTCCTCGCCCTCCACAGCTCCGGCCGCGACCCCGTCTTCCACATCCTCATTCTCGGCCTCAGATTCCACCCTCGTCGAAAATGCCAATTTCTGCTGCTTCGGCGGCTCCCTTTTCCCCAGAGGAAGGCCAAAGAATTTCCTACGCTCTCAAACTCTCAGTCAGCGGGAGGCCTCCAATCACTTGACAAAACATGAACCGAATCCTGCCACAATGAACGTGACATCAGATAAGGGAATAGGGGCGCACCCCAAAGTCGTTTGAGCCGGCGGTACATACCCCAGAGTAGCTTGCTTGGGCGGCATGGTGGTGATTCTGGAACGACTTTTCGATGGACAGGGAGTACTTTTGCAGTGTAGAAACTGGGAAGATGTTGGGAAAGATAGGCAGCGGGTGCGAGCAAGTGCTCTTGTGAGAGGAGCAGAACGATACAGTTTGTTTGTCTCCGCTAGGGAAGGTGGGAATCCCGTTTAGTTGCCAGATGAGGAAATTGTGTGATTGAGAAGATTTTTGTGGTGGGGTTGACTTGGGGAGACGCGATATGGACGCGTTTGTGGAAGGAACGCGCTAGTGTGTGCCTGAAGTTCGGTAATAGGGGATTAGGTAAGCTGCGGGTTTTACGAAATATTGTGTTATTAGGGGTCTGGGGATGGATGTATCAGGCTCGTCTGATGAGCTTGGGTTCCTTGGAGAGCTGGTTGATGCTAGATGAGCTTACGTATTTCGTAAAGTGTTAATACACTGGAGATGCCTCTGCAATATGGTAGCTTCATATGATTACGGAAGAATATGGTACATGGGCTTTACGAAATACTGAGTACATGTCATCAAGTAATTTGCGGATGAACACGCCCCTGGAGCAAGCACATTACAAACCCCCGCTCCAGTTTCTTTTTAAAAGAGTTGTTAGGTACAGTACGTTGTTACATACACCTCAAACTCTCGCGAGTTACAATAAACGAACGAGTTACACATGTGCCCTTTCGCATCCCATCCCTAGGTATTACGTACGGCGTGCTACCAAAAAAAAAGCAAATTAAAAGAAAAAGCGAAGGACAGGCACACGCGCACAGAAAAGAAAGGAGAAGGCTGTTGGTAGCAGAGTTTTGCAGAAAGAAAAACTATTTTGCAGGAAACGAAAGGAGAAGAATTTCCTTTTTAGAAAAGAAAACGGGCCCGTGGGAACGGGGTGGGTGAGAGGTGAATAGATTTAAAGGAGCTTTACTTGTCAAAAGGGTCGAAAGCAATTTTTGAAAGCTACTAAGACGACGTACGGAGTAGTAAGACAGGATTTGAGAACATATGAAAGCCTGGAACGATAGAGCCCCGGTGCCTTGGGCTTCAAAGGAGATGCAGGCGGTGCTGAACTCCAGAGCGGCGCACGAAAAAGGGTTGGAAAAATAACGTGAAGCACAGCAAGACGTGACAAGCTAAAAGTAAATCACTCCCGCCGATTGCCACTCATACGGCACGCTTGAAACGTTTCGATCCCGTAGGATGGTTGTCGACTAATCTGGACATTTAGCAAGGCAAATAACCAAACGAGAGTGAAGAATCCTGGACCACCAATCTATTGGGCACCAATTTCTTCCTCAGCCCATCCTGGAAGACCACCCTCGTTCTGAATGGTGAGTCCATAACCGTGGCCATTTAATTGACCAAAGCCAGATGCCATGCCCATGTATCCAGAGTGCTGCTGCTGTCCCTGCTGCCCTTGAGGGAAGACTGGCAGGCTGACTGCACGATTATGCTGTCCGCGCATGCCGTTGATCTGAGTATTCGAGGGTGCAAGAAGTCCTCCAACAGTAGTTGCGCCGGTGCCGTTCATAAGCGCGTTGTAGCCATTCGACTGATTGTGCTGATGTTGGGTAGCCTCTAGCGCAGAGCCGGTCATGAGATCACCAGCTCCGGCGACTCCACTGTAGAGAGCGGCCTGCTGAGCGGCGAGAACTTGTTGTTGCTGCTGTTGTAGAGATGCAATCGAATAAGGGTCTTGGGACTGTTGTTGCTGTTGAGCTTGCTGCTGGGCGTTGACCTGGCTGAGGTAGATGGTCAACGGGTTGTTGCTGCCGGCATTCAAGATGGCTGATGGCGTTGGGGCAGATGGTTGTTGCTGCTGTTGGTTGCCATTTGATCCATTGCCATTGGAGTTGGGAGTAGGTGAGAGAGCAGAGCCGGTTGGGCTAGTAGCGGAACCTCCTTGGCTAAGACTGTGCTGAAGACCGCCGCTGGCTGGTGGAAGGGAAGAGAACCCATCACCATTGGTCTGCTGCTGTCCATTGTTGCCATTCTGCGAAACCTGTCGTGGAGGGTTACCGCATCTATCCTTGCCAAAGTTGATCTTGAAACGCCTGTACTCCTCACGTCCTCGCACAGCTTCAATAGCCTTGATAGCGTTTGCAATGTTGGTAAAGTTGACAAACGCACAGCTCTTCTCCCTCAATGCATTAACTAGCTCAATCTCGCCGTACTCGGAAAAATCCTGTCTCAGTCGCTCCTCGCTCCAAGACTCGTCTAAGTTTCCAATGTACACATTCCGGGATGCACCACCGCTGACTGCAAGAGCGATCGCAGGTGGGAGAGCTCCGGAGTGTTTACCCCAGCCAATCTTCAATCGCCTGTTATGGATCATGAGACCTTGGATGTTGCTGAGGGCATAGAAAGATGCCGCAGAGGTCGGGTCGATGAAGGTGACGAAGCAAATGTGCTTGTCAGGAATATAACGGATGTGGTGCAATAGGCCACCTCTGACTACATTGCAAATTTCTTCGATAGTAGTCTCAGGGTGGATGTTACCCAAATAAACAGTTCGGTTTCCCAAATTGTTTATTCCGCCGGCGGATGTCGCAACAGCAGCAGCAGCAACAGATTGCTGAGCCAAAGCGCTCGAGATGAGATCTCGGTCCGCGCCATTAAGAACGTGTGCATATCCAGGAGCAATTCCAAGATACTGAGCTGCATTCTGCTGCTGAGTCTTTGACACGTATGCACATCTATCCTTGCCATAGTACACGCGTCTCGGTGATTGCCATTTCGGTTCCTGAGGCAATTGGGCTACTGCCTTGATTGCGTTTCCGATCGATAAGAAGTGAACAAATCCAATGGCCTTCTCACGGACAATCTTTACAGTGTCGATAGGACCAAACTTTCCAAGATCCTCTCGTAGCTCATCCTCGTTGACGTCTTCGGGAAGGTTACCGAGATAAACGTTCCTGGAAGCGCCAGACTGTTGCACAGCCAAGGCAACAGAAGTTGGCACCTGCGAAGGTTTGCCCCAACCCACTTTAATATCCTGTCCACGAATGGAAAGCTTCTTCAAGATAGCATCAGAATGAAAGTGCGTCGCCGAGCTACTATCCAAGAAAGAGATAAAAGCACAGTTCTTATCCGGGAGAAGTCTGACAGACTCGATCTGTCCGCTTCTGACGTGGCTGAGAATCTCCTCCGCAGACGTCTCCGGAGGAATGTTACCAAGATACACCGTTCTGCTGGTTCCAGACATCATGCCTGGGGAAACTTGAAGAGGGGAGCTTGGTCCACCAAATGCCTGATTTCCAAGACCGCTAAATCCGCCAGTCGGAGACTGAGGGGTGAAGAACTGCGCAGATCCAAAGCTAGTCGGGGAGACCATGCTCTGATACAACTGCTGAGAGATTGCATTTTGCTGGCCCTGAGCGGAGTTATTCAAAAAGTTCTGTTGTGGTTGTTGTTGATTCTGGTGAGAGAAGTTGGCAAAGTTGGAGAACTGAGGAGAAGCAAACGCCGACGGAGTTCCAGGCTGGAATGGACTTCCAAGAAGAAGTTGTGACGGCAAAAGTGGAGTAAACTGCATGTCGAACGCAGTCTGCGGGCTTGTGACACCATTTTCCGATTGTTGACCTAGTGGGCTAGTGTTGATGGATGGGATGTTGTTTGCTCTGCGAGGATGACGGTCGGCATAGCCTCCAATTGACTGGCTGTTTGAACTGTATGCGCCGTGGGAGAAGCCGGTATGTTCGCCATTTGCATTGGAGGTTTTGGACAAAGGGTGAGGGAGACGGTTATTCTGCGCGCCTGAAGATGGTCCTTCCGGTTGATGCATTGGGAGGAGATGTGGGGGCAGCACGATGCTGTCCCGAAGATGAGGAGATATTACAGCCGTGATTGTTGATTATAGAGTCCGGGTATGACACCGGACTGGATCGTGGGAGACTAGGTGGATGTGTGGTTTTGTAAAGGAGGTGTGTAGGACTTTGAATGATCTATTTGGTATGTGGTCCAATTGTTTCAACTGAGTCGAATGTGATGATTCTGCGACGATGTGAGCAACCACAGATGCAGCAACGGTCGTCACGGCAATACGTACATGAACAAGTGGTACCGTTCTCAGACGACCAAAATGTTTATTCTAAATCCCCCAAAGTAGATTTCAAAGGGATATTTGTTTTAAGCCGAGCTTTGTTTGATCCTCTCGCTATGACCCAAGGGCAGATTTGTCCTTTTTCCAAACTCCGCAGAGAATAGGAGTCGTCTTGGTTCGAAGTACAGCTGGCTTAGCCAAAGGCAGGGCGATAATTATTGAATTGAAAAAGTTGGACGATTGAATGATTGCTAATTATAGGAGGCTCCAAATCGACCAAGCTATCCGGAAGTCTCGACAGGTTTGCGGATATCGATTTGCAAAGAATTAACGTCCAAGACAATGTAAGGGAGAAAATTGAAGATCGCTACAAGTTAAAAGTTTGATGTCTTAAGGAGCGACGATGAAGATGAATCGAATAGGTAGCTCTGGTCTGTTCTGAGGAGGAGCAGATGCAGAGGTGAAGAGAAGAACTGTCAGCGGAAGCGGGAGAGAAAGAGAAAACTAATAGCACAAGACGAAGGGAATAGTAGTTCGTTAGTCGAGGGGCGTTGAACAGGAGGTGGGAATGGAAATGAGAGAAACATGGGCTTTGCCTGTTTGGGGACTCGCTTGCCGGAACTTGCAGGGTTCTTCGCTGGAGAAGCTCAGGGACGTAGGGTTGGGAGTAGAGAGGAGAACGCTCCCCCGGCTCCGCCAGGCACTCCCAAGCCCCAAATTTGCTGGCGACCGTCGCTGGACACGGCGACTTCCCGACTCATCACAACTACACAGCACGGACACGGCAAAAAGGAATACACACGCCAGGCAAGCTTATTCGATCGGTGCGCCACCGGCTGCCTGGTCAATGGGTAGCCTTTCCCTCCCGTACATATCTTCTCCACGTCCGTCGTAAGCCATTTTTTCCCCTCTCCCTGCGCGGGTGGTAGGAAGCCGAGAAAAGGGGTTAGACGAACGAGCCAGCGAACCAGCACCAGCGAAAAAATTCTGGCGAGGCGCATTTCAGGAATAGCTTGCTCCCCTTTGCAATGCCATCATCGTGGGTGAGGCTGGTTGCCACAGCTAACCTTTTGATACAGCACTATTCTTTTAACGAGCAGGGGGATTGCTGCAGCGGCTGTTAAATTAGAATCTGCCCGCATTTGGGAACTGACTAGTGTTTCTGTGACCGCACGGTTAAACAACCAATGAGTCTCCGCCTGTTCCTGACTAGCTCAAATATTTTGCACTCAGATTGCCGTGACCGCGACAACATCAAGCACGTCTGTTCATTTGGTGAATATGAGAGTAATAACCAAGCAGATTCGATCTGCGGTACCTCATATGCAAGATTTGAGTCCCCAGATATTTTTGTTGACCCCTCGTGCAGAGTACAAAACAAACAGATGTTCCCCGTGAACTCTTTCCATCTGGCCTAGCTATCTCCGGGGGCCACAGAATGGATAAGGCATTGCGACTGTGATATTGGAGCTGGCGTTTTTCATTACCAACCGAGATGTATTCTGAATTACTAGAAACAAAGCAAAGCATGGCGTTAAGGCTCGGCCAAACGCGACTTGCGATCATATCTCTTCGCCGGTAAGCTGACCAGTTTGGTGAACGCCTTTCATAATGCCGATATTTGATGTTGGCTAGGGCAACGGATAAGCGCTTTGGCATCCTGGCTTTACCATGCAGTTGGCTGGCATGAAGGCTGCAACCCTTGATCTTGTACCCTGAAATCTAGTAATGAGCGTGAGTCACTCATGTTTGTTTCGAGCCGAGCCTCAAATATTTATGGACAAACACCAACATTCTGCCCCACGGACAGCGATGCCAATACCCCACATTTGACCTGAAGGACGTCAGACAATCAACTGGAGGCTTTTAACGGTCTCCTGAACCCTAAAATCGAAGTCCCAATCAATTGCAATCATGGACGCAGCGGTAGACGCTCTGTCGTCGGGGACAAAGTTGTTGTCGATAAGTTCTCCAGATAACGGTGTGTACTGACCATAGATACCATATCCATAACTCGACAGCGCAACAACCTCATGGGATTGACAGTATTTGCTAACTCTCTACTGCAGTATATATTGATGAAGATGTCGGCTTCGATTCCACCTCCGCAGACGGCACAGAAGCCTCTCCCTTCAAGACCCTACTCTACGCCTATATTCGTTTCCCTCCTCAATTAAAAAGCCCAATCTACCTAACACGCAAATCAGAAACTGGCCCAGTTTCCGCAGACGGTGATCCCGCCGCTAGACTCGAGTGGAAACCCGCTACTAAATCTGCTACGAAAAAGGCCAACAATCTCTACGAACAACACAAGAAGAAAGCTGCGAGAGAGAAGGAGTTGCTAGCGCAGAAGGAGAAGGAGGACCAAAAGCGCAAGGAACAACTAGAAGAGGCCAAGAAGATTGTCATAAAAGAGGACCCGAGTCTACCAAAGGCGATAAAGATTAAGATTAGAGAGAGGGATCCAAAGTTTGTCAAACTGCGGAGTGGCAAAGATGCAGAGTCCGGGGGTACACGAGTACGAGTGTCTGGATGGGTTCACAGACTGCGCTCTCAAAAAGATGTCATCTTTGTCATGTTAAGAGATGGCTCTGGCATGTTACAATGCGTCTTGCAGGGCGACCTAGTCAAGACTTTTGATGCTCTGACGCTGACGTTGGAGACGACGATGACGATATACGGCGAGATGTGGGAAGTACCTCCGAAACAGCATGCTCCAGATGATCGTGAGCTCCACGCAGATTACTTTGAGATTGTCGGGAAAGCTCCAGGGGACAAGGAAGCTATAACAAACATCATAGCACCGGATGCGGATCAACAAACAATGCTTAACAACCGGCATCTCGTAATTCGAGGAGAGACTGCATCTGCTGTTCTCAAAGTTCGTTCTGCGGTACTTCGCGCCTTCCGGCAGACTTACGAGGAGAACCATCTGATGGAGGTCACACCACCTTGCATGGTTCAAACTCAGGTTGAAGGCGGCAGTACTCTCTTTGCGTTTGACTATTACGGCGAGAAGGCCTATCTCACACAATCATCTCAACTCTACCTCGAAACCTGCCTTCCGTCTCTCGGGGACGTCTTCTGTGTCCAAGAATCCTTCCGAGCGGAACGTTCCTTGACTCGCCGTCATTTGTCGGAGTACACGCACATTGAAGCGGAACTTGCGTTTATCACCTTTGACGACCTCCTCAGCCATCTCGAAGAGGTTATCTGTCGAGTCATTGACATTGTCCTCGCCAACCCACCCATTGCGAAATTCATCAAAGACTTGAACCCTGACTTCAAACCACCCGCTAGACCGTTTATGCGTCTAAAATATGCAGATGCCATCAAATGGCTCAACGAACATGACATTCTCAACGAAGAAGGACAGCCACACGCCTTTGGTAATGATATTGCGGAAGCTGCAGAACGGAAGATGACTGATGCTATCAACCTACCCATCTTCCTTACGCACTTTCCCGTTGAGATCAAAGCATTTTACATGAAGAAGGATCCAGAAGATCTACGAGTGACGGAGAGCGTGGATTGCCTGATGCCTGGTGTTGGGGAGATTGTTGGAGGGAGTATGAGAATGGAGGATCTAGAGGAGTTGATCGGCGGATACGCTAGAGAAGGAATCGGTGCCGAGCCTTACTACTGGTTTACAGATCAGAGAAAGTGAGTCTCACAACTTGTATTTTCCCCTTTTCTTCGTGGCGAGGATGTTTTCTGATACGCATTCGGCCTAGATATGGAACGACGCCACACGGAGGATATGGGCTTGGCCTTGAACGGTTCTTGGCTTGGATGTGTGCTCGGTATACGGTCCGGGAGTGTTCTCTGTACCCCCGTTTCACTGGTAGATGCACGCCGTGATCATATCGATATGATATCACTTTCGTGACGATTAGACCGGCCTGCTTGCGTGGCCTTGCGTGGCCTTGGCGTAGGAACGAAAGATTTAACGAAAAAAGATGGGTCCAACGACGCTTGTAGATTTCCGTTGCTTTTAGAGTACCTGTTTCGTTCACTCTGATATTACGTATGCTATTTAGACTGAGGTCGGA
Source organism: Nothomitra cinnamomea (assembly GCA_022345685.2). Lineage (NCBI taxonomy): Eukaryota > Fungi > Ascomycota > Geoglossomycetes > Nothomitra > Nothomitra cinnamomea. The sequence continues at coordinate 7,787 of JAJDMX020000270.1, read as the reverse complement.
AAACTAGAATGATATTTCCACGCCAAGAAATTCGTCTGTGCCGCACTGCCGCACCGCCGCACCGCCGCACGACAGCCATCCAAAGATCCCGATCGATCTCTTGGAAAAAAAAGGAGTAAGCGTCAACACCATTGCCAGACCAAGTGAGCCCACCAACCAGTCATCCAGCCATCCAAACCATCCAACCCATCCAACCCATCCAACCCATCCAATCCCCACCTATCCTTTCCAAAATCGGCGATCTTCTAGACCGTTGGCGAGATCTCGATCTCGAACGCGTGGTAGCTGAAGGGTTGTACGCATGCGCCAAGAAACGGATGACCAATCACACTCGACCGAAGCTGCAACGATCAAGCTAACGGGGGATTTCGTGAAGTTTACGCCTGAATCCCGCACACCCCCAAAAAGTAATTTTATCGCGAAAGCACGGCGCACGAAACCCCCGTGGGCCTGTCGCACTGCCTGCACTGCCTGCACTGTCTGCGTTTTGACGTCTTCCTCATTCACCCCTCCCCGCTGCTGTCACTCTGTAACCTGTAATACCTTTTTGCTCTTTGCATACGGGCAACATGAGTGGAAGGCAGCACGTACGCTCTCCTCAACAACAATGACACTGCCTCCCCCGAGAGACGAGGAGTTTGAACTCCTCAACTCTCCGCCGCACGACGATTCTGACGGCGACGATAAAGAGCCTTTGATCTTTCACGTCGAGAACGATGACGACCCTGACGGTACGCGCATAGCTAGTCTTTCGTACCTTGCGAAATCGAGGTTTCTCGTGGGGATATCCACGTTCTTCGGCCGGGACACCCGTGGGCGGCGACAACGACGAGCGGCGAGAGGGAGAGACACTCCGTACCCCCGACGAAGGAGAATATGCTTCTGTCTGCCTCTTCGGCGGGGTCTGCCCAGACGACTGTGCCTCTTCAACCTCGCAGTTCTAGCGTTCCTAATCGTGATCCTCGCCGCGACAGTGAAGCCCAGTTACACAATCTCGCAACAACCACCCCACTACCACGAACTCCGAGACCTCGTCCTCAACACCAACACCCCAGGCCGAGGGAACCCGCTCAACGAAAAGATTTTCATAGCCGCCAACATCATCGACGAGGAGCTGATCCGCGGAGCGTGGGGCTCAGCTGTACTAGGCCTCGTCTCAGCGTTAGGGGAAGAAAACGTATTTCTCAGTATCTACGAGAACGACAGCGGGCCCGGCACCCGAGAAGCCCTAGAGTCGTTGAAGGGGAAAGCGAAATGTGAGTCCCCCCCCATCAACCAACCCCTCCTATTCACTAACCCAACACAGGCAACTCCTCGATCGTCTCCTCCCACCTCCCCTTCACCGAACTCCCACACGTATCCCCACCCACCGGTCCTCCGCGCGTAAAACGTATCGCCTACCTCGCTGAAGTCCGTAACCGCGCTCTCCTCCCCCTGACAGACCGCGCCTCCCCAGCCTCGCGCGTCAAATTCGATAAACTCCTCTTCCTCAACGACGTCGTTTTCTCACCCCTCTCCGCGGCCCACCTCCTCTTCTCCACGCACCTCTCCCCCACCACGAACAGAACCGCCTATCGAGCCGCGTGCGCGGTGGATTTTGTCAACCCAGTGAAGTTCTACGATACCTTCGCCACCAGGGATACAGACGGGTATAGCATGGGCCTACCACTCTGGCCATGGTTCTCGAATATCGGATCGGCGACTAGTAGACAAGACGTTATTTCCGGGACGGACGCGGTGAGGGTGCGGAGTTGTTGGGGGGGAATGGTGGCGTTTGAGGGGGGGTGGTTTCAGGGGTGGGAGGGGGGGAAGAAGGAGGAGGTTTTGCGGTTTCGGGCGGAAGAGGAGCTTTATTGGGATGCGAGTGAGTGTTGTTTGATACATGCGGATTTGCAGGAGTTGGCGGTGGGGGGTAATGCGTCGGTGACGACGGCGGGGGTTGGGGAGGGAGAAGAGGGGGGGGGGACGGATACGGGTATCTACGTCAACCCGTACGTGCGCGTAGCGTATGATTCGTGGACGTTCTCGTGGGTGGAAGGTGGAGCGGTGAGACGGTTCGAGAGGGCGATGGGCGGGTTGCAGAGGATGGTGAATTGGGCTGTGCGGCTGCCGAGGGAGAATCCGAGACGGACGGTGGAGAAGGGGGGGAAGGCGGGGTTTTGTGGGAGTAGGATGTTGTTGGTTATGAAGGAGGGGAGGTTGGAGGAGGGGGAGAGGAGGTGGGAGAAGTTGGCGATTCCGTCGGCGTGAGTTAGGGGGGTCAGATTGGTTTTATTTATCTTTTTTTTGCTTTTGTTGATTTGAGGGGCGCTGTTGAGGCTTTGCGTTCTTGTTGTTTGTTTGTTCTGCTGGCTGAGAGCATGAGTGTGGAGTGAGGAGTTTAAGGTTCTGCTCTTTTACACATTTTCGGGGTTCACTTCTCTGCTAAATATTCTCACCCTTTCTCTACTTCAATGGGCTCTTCTTACCCACCTCAAGACCATATTAATATCCCACCGCATCCCCTCCTTCTTCTCCCAGCACACCAAGCCCCCGGTACACTCAAGGAAGATCATAGACCTATTGGTGCCGGCCGAGATAGGTGACACGCCCTATCACTATTTCTAATTTCTTCTTGCTGTTGAGATTCGTTATTGCATTTATAGATTACATACACTGATCGAGCGGGAGAAGGGGGGGGAATGTAATGTTTTATTGGCAGTTTTAGGGTGTGCGTATAGACTGAGGGTATGAATATTGAACTATACAGCGAGAGTGACATTTGCAGAGTGATATGAGCATGAGCGGTACGAATACTTAACCTTCGACGCCGCGACATCATCTCGTAGGCTTTGCACCTCATCCCGGCCCGATCCGTCAGAGAAGCCTCCCTAATCCAGTTTACCATACCCGACTGCCCTAGGATCACAAATCACAACACCAATTGCGGCAACAGTTACCCTTGAGGCCTTTTGTCTCATTCATATAGTTATCTATCTGTCTTTTCGTGGTTTCTTTGCGTCCATCGGTAGTAGGGAGTGAGTTAATTCTGGAAATACCCGATCTAGGTTTCGTGCTCAGGGGAAATGTGACAATTTTTTGGCGTGACGTCGGTGTCTTGGTAGATACGTGAATTGATGGTATGAGGACTGGGTTTATAGCTAGTTAGATGGTTTTGATATCTTTGTTGGTGCGTGTCGATTTTCTAGTGTGGTGGGTTCTCTTCTCCAAGGGTTGAACTGTACGAGCGTGGGGCTTTGCGGGACTTTTATCTTGATGAGGCTGTGATTGGATTAGTGTTTGGTGTTGTTGGGGGCTGGGGTTGGGGGTGTAGTGGTTCTTGGGGTAGCTGGGTAAGGTTTAGCTTTGGAGTTGGGTGGTGCGGGGTTACGCGGTGTAGAACTGGGAGATGGGTATTGTGGAAGGAGAAAGTCATGCTTAGGGGGAGAGGTATCTTTGAGGCGTCTTGCTGGGGGTGGCGCGATAGGGGTTATAGTAAGTATTTAGAGACGGTTAATGGGTATAAGGAACTGGTGGTATCTAGTAATATCTTACTTGCGTATTGCGAAAATGTTAGAATCTGATGTGGAAAGTCTGCTGGCAAGTTGGCCAAGGTAGAACAATGAGAGAAAGGTTTGTCATCTATACCAAAATCTTCCGCAAATTCAATGGGGCAATTGAGATCTGACAAGCAAAGGCTCGTGCTAGAGTTTGATGATTCGGGGTTGTAGGTTACAAAGACCACTGAAGACTTTCATAGACGGCTAGAAGAGATGCGGAAAATCGCCACTGACTCCAAGGAGCAGTTGAGATTAGACAATCAAGACTAGATGAAAGAACTCATTCGGTTGGGGGGAAGTTAGAAAGTCAACTACGCGTATAGATGGAGCAGTATCAAGAGATTTCCGACATACAAGCTGGACAATACACGGATGAGTTAAGGTTGCTGAGGAGTGTGTGCAAAGGGAGTCTGAAGGGTCAACAGCGGAAGCTGGAGGTAGAATTAAGCAAGCCGATTAGGTGTCTTGAGGATAAGCTGACGACGCAAGAGCACAACAGCGGGCAAAGATTGAAGGGGCCGATACAACATCATAAGAATATGCTGAATCAGAAGACTTTGGAGTTTAAAAGGAGCTATCGTGACTAGAACGAAAGCTACCAATGAACTATTTCTGAGATCGAAAAGGATGTAAGCAAGGTAGTGTGAAAGGAGAATAGTATATCTGAAAATGGAAATGACCCCAGAGGGATTTTTAAGTTAAAGTGGCTAGATTCATGTGCAGACGGAAACGTTAGAAATGTTGATGGAAATCACGGACGAACCTAATACCTCCGACCTTCATGGAATGCACACAATCCGCATGTCCAAAGTAGCTGAACAGCAGCGATAAGAGATAGAATGTTGGAAGCGAGAAGAGCCGGAATGTCAAGAGCGGGAACAATGGCATGAGCATAGATCATCCTTGTCTACACATGATGGCGCAAACAAGTTCTAGCGAAGTTAGGATGATCAGATTGCTGGTTGCGGAATGAAAAAGCTAGTATATTATTAATTACACAGATTATCCCTCTTCTTCTCTTAGTATTTCAGCTCCCCATTCCATATCGCGCAAGATCTTCCTAAACAAAGCTATCGGTGTTGTAAAGAAAGGTGACAACATTACTTACAAACCCCCGCCTCGCATCCAGAACCCCACATCTTCTACCCGACATCGATCCCTATACCCTCTGGGTAGCGGCAGCAATACAAACCCATCAAACCCAATTTTGTGCAAGACACGGAAGATCACGCTTATGGCAATTCCTGCAAGCAACATCACCACTTCTATTCGAACATCCCTGCATAGTCAAGACCCGGCAGTTGGCGCAGGATTTAACCTTGGGATGCCACATCTTCTGCCACTTTATATATCTACGACTGTCTTTGCATTTGCCCAGATGATCCATATGATTCTAGACTCTGTTGCGGACCTCCGAAGACACGTCCCTCCAGCTTAGCACGCCCCCAATTGGCAGTTCTGCAGTAAACATGCGTTCAGTGAATCCAGATCGGTCCACGTTTGGTGCTGAAGATGGGCTAGTAGGCGTTCTGGTTCTTGAAGTCCTCGCACGCTTTGTCGCCGTTGAATTGGCTACATATCGGCGGCGGGTGCTATCACCCTCATCACCATTCTCATCGGTCTCGTCGTCCTCATCGTAGTGGCCATGGCGTGAATGCCTCTGGTTGATGTATTGGCTACCTCGTGTTATCCCTTTGTTGTGTTGGTCTAGTTTTTGCCTCGGGATCCATGTCACAATAGTTATTTCTACTGTAGCTTACACTCCTTCTGCGCTTTTGCCACGATCCCGCGCCGGCGTTAGAACGACCGTAGTTCTTTTTGGCTGTATGGTACATAGAAGGACTCGATACTTCCTTGAAGTTGTCCAGGTTAGAATCCATACTATCCCGGAACTCTGAACCATATTGCAAACTGATTCTTCCTCCGCCCTGTTCACGCCAGAGCTTGGTGAAGTGGGGTTGCTACTGGACTTGCCTGTTTCTTTCTCCAAGGCGTTGCGTTCTTGTAAGCAGTGGGACAACATTGGTATCGACGAACGTTTCGTATTACCGGCTGATATCGAATCTTGAAGGACCTCGAGTTTTCCCCGCATATCGACGGCTTCCTCTCGGAGGACCTGTTCACGAGATTTAGATCCCTTGAGTTCTGTCCGCAGATCGACGATCTCATCTCGGAAAACTTGCTCACGAGACTTAGATTCCGAAAGTCTTCTCTGCAGATCCATAAGCTCAGCTCGGAGAGCCTGTTCACGAGATTTGGATTTCTCCTCGAGTTTGGCCATGCCATGTTGGGCCTGTAATCGGAGGGTCTTAAAGCCTGTTCTAACGATCCGTAGTGCCTCTTTGGTGGTTTCGAGGTCTTGATAGAATTCAATTCCTCTCGAGCATTATCAGCACTTCCGTTAGCAGGCTGAGGCTGCTCTTCGTTTGTTGCGAAGGCAAGCTGGGCTGCTTGAATTTCCCTTTCAAAGATCCAGTCATTGCTTCTGGAGTGTCAGGGCGGCCTCATTCAACTTCAACTCCCACTGTCGTAGAATGTCCACGGCTTTCCGCATCAGGTCTGCAGGGCCTAGAATATCTAGGTCACCTGAATCCATGTTTGTAGAATCAAATTTGGCGTGACAATTGCCAGCAACCTTAGAGAGCTCGAGGCACTTGTGACAGTAATGAAAGGACTTGCTTGGTGGAGGCGAGTCAGCAACAAACCCCTCACCTCACCCCACCAAAAATATTTGAGACTCCCTGCCGGGATAATGTGAGCCTGTTCACAACAACCCTGGCCTTGTACGTCTCTTCTTAACTCCAATAAACAGATATCTGGCCCTTTTCACTGTGAGTGGAGCTACTCACATAGAGTTCATCGGGGTTCACGATGAGGTAAGGAGGAGCTTGATTAACAAATAAAGTACGCGATGGACTATATCTTTATTAAGATTTGTACGCTGTGGGTTGACATGTTGACATGATGCCTTCCTTGAGCAAGGCTTCTGTGCATGGGGATCATTCAGGGCTGCGAGGAACTCCAAACTGCTAATATACTTGTAAAAAACCCCAATACTGAGACCAGCAGAAACGAGGCTTTCGCCATGGCCGCCATCAGAATGGTTACGGAATTTTTCAAGGTCGGGAATCCAGACAATGTTACATATAGTTAATTTTGATAGTCAGCCACTTTCACCTTCTTCCCTTTTGATATCCTCATCTCTAACTTTGGTTATATTTTAAATCTGTGTAATCAACCGCCTATTCCACAAATATATGCTGACTGAATACACTAGGTTCTTCCCCAACCTCTTTGCCGTATTGTCCAGTAAGTCCTGTTGCTCTTGGATGCGGCGATCTTCGGCTTATACATCATGTTCTGTAGCTCAATCGAAGTATGACAAAATAAGAAGCAGAAGTCGAGACAACTATATCTCAACTGAAGACATAACCGAATGTCACCAATAATTTCAAGGGCGATGTAAGAAAACTGCATCAAGATGATCTTGTGTAGTGGGCAGTGAAACATGACCAAGCTCATCTTTACCAACACGAAGGTGCTGACAGCGACTCTTGACCAAGTTCTTTCTTTTTGTTGACACTCCATGCCAAAGATCAAATAGACTGTCTCGATTAGGAATAGCGTAATAATTCCTATGAAAATTCATGAGAACTTTTCAGCCTAGTGTATGGCCCTGCAAGGTTTCGGCTCCAATAATTCCATGTGAGCAAGATGTTATCCTCCGACCTAATTTTACCCGAGCGACTTACCATTCAAGATCAAGAAACATAGTATTTGTCAAATTCCCCTCCTGGTCTGTTTCAATGCTCCCATGCCTCCCGTACCTTTTCCCGTGCACGCAAAACATGAGACGTGGTTTCGGTTCTCAAACCGGAGGTAAGCGAGCGAAGCCCTACACAGCCCCTGAACCGTCGAACGCGAGATCTTTCCCTCCCAACACACGACTTATCGCATGAGGCAACACGACCGAAATTTTAGGAGGATCTGCATCAAGGTATCGCGTTGGAGCCGCCGCAAGAATTTGGAATCTTGAAAAAAGCGCGGGCACGCTCCGTGTACGAGTGCAGGAATTGCCGCAAAGGCTGTTGGGCCTATACCGGTTCAGGCGGATGAATCGGTGAATTTGTATTCTCGTTACGCTGGCTTGACTGCATACCTTGTGCTCACTCAGGGCCTGTGCGGAGGAGAGCCCGTAACGGTTGTTTTTCGTTTTAACCGCCTTGCCTGAGGATTTGGAATATTTGA
>JAJDMX020000269.1:0-56923 GCA_022345685.2 Nothomitra cinnamomea | reverse complement strand
ATACTTCTAACGAACATGATTTCTCCACTGCTTTAGCAGAAATTAAAGAGATTAGTATGCCAGCAAAAGAGTATATCGATAGAATACCCTATGAATCATGGGCTCAATACAAGTTTCCAGCAGCACGATTTGGACATCTCACATCGAATATTACTGAGTCAATTAACGCCTCATGGGACGAGTACCGCAGCTATCCAATTCTACGTCTTTTCCTAGCTATATGGACAAAGGTGATGAGTACTATCCACTTTCGACGTACAAAAACTCACAAATCGCCTCATGTTACAGATTTCACTAGTGGAAAATTGAAGAAAAGCTATCAGCAAGCAAGAAGATATAATGTTGAGTTAGGACGTGATGGATTAGCTCAAGTATTTGTCCCTAATGGTAGTACGTATGTGATAGATCTTCGAGAGAAGAACTGCAGCTGCGGTGAGTTTCAGGAATATTGCATTCCCTGCCACTATGCTGTCGCTGTGTGTCTGTGGCAACGACATGACCCTTACGACTACATCGATACACGATACTCTATTCAGTTTTACCGTGAGGGATATTCTAAACATATGCACCTGATACGTGAAGAAGATCTAGTCGAAAAATTTGAAGAATGTCAGCCGCCTATTCTCCATAAGCAGCGAGGCCGGCCAAAGAAGAGACGTTTCCGACAAGAGGAAAACCCTACTCATCAGAATGTCTGTAGGCACTGTGGAGCAAAAGGGCATAATCGAAGGAGTTGTCGCAATGCAATGGGCGAGTAATCTTTCACTGGCAAATGCATGGTATTTCAGTAAGAGATGTATGGTATCCGAGTAAAATCTATTAGAAATCGTGGTATTCTAGTAAAAATCCGATATTATTAAATGGGACCAGCAAGTGATTAAGGAACAGCAGAAAACCGTTGTGGCACAGCCGGAAATGGAGCATGCGATTAGAGTTAATTTAGATTGGAGCAGCAGGTTTAAAACTGATCCCTGAGGGTTGATGCTCTCTTTGTGTGGAAGGATGGACCAGCTTACCAGCACTAGAACCGGCTCTGGATGATGGTATCACTGAATCATCCAAGCTTAGAATTAGGTTCTCTATATCTAACACGTTGCATCTATCAGCAAGTTTACTGCTACTAACGATCTGTCCAAATTACCCGACCAAATTACTACCAGTACCTCCACTCATAGAATCTCCCTGATTATCAAACTCATAAAGGCTGCCTCTGATGGTACACTTTCATCGACCATTACCTAGATATGTCCCTTTTTAATCTAAATAGTCTCTCAAGCAGGGCCCAACTTGTCCTGCAATCATTTACAGAAGATGGTGGTGAACCCTCTGTGTAGTGAACTTTCACAACACCACTATTAGACAATCAATATTAGTCTTGAGAACCTGGGTTCTAGCTTAGAGTGTGGAGGTATTTGGTTGTGGCTCATCTAGACCACTCACTCTGGCTGAGAGGTTAAGGAAAACAGTTTGGAGGCAACCTTCTGTTGAAGCGAACAAAGTTTGAATTAGGGGTAGGCGAAGCCCACTATTTAAGCACTATGGAAGTAACACCACTTGACACCAAGACAGATTCCAACACCTTCAACCTAGAGCAGCTCATGCACGGAAGGAAATAGCTGTGGACTACATAGACAACAAAATGAAAGCATACTAATGAGAAAATTCGTTAAATGACATCCTTGGCTTATAGTTCCTCACGTCCTTCAGGGATTTCAGTTGCTGCTTGTCTCCTAGTTTACCTCTGTAACTTTACTGCCTTCTGAGCGATTCCAGCTCTCTTCTGAGCTCTAGTCCTTACCTGAAAGACTCTTTCCTGCCTTTCAGCTGCTTTAGCATCAGTCAAAGCACACTTCCTAATACTTCCCTTCTTTTTCTGCTACCTCAGATTCTTCCTGATAGGGATAGAGACTAGTATCTCAGCAAGCATCTAGTACTTTACTTCTTTCAGAGCATTTATTTCAGCCATTATCTAAGTGTTATTAGCCACTACCTGTCTTGCCATATATTCTATATTCTCAGGAAGATACTCTAACTGGCTAAAAATGATGTCTTAAATAAAGTTTATAATAATACCTTAACCCTTATTCCTATAAAGTATTAGTATAACTACTAACATTTTTGGTATAGCCATTAATAGCTAAATCTAATGCAGTAGACTCTATACTCTAATGAGACCGTTTTTACTACCTAAACTTCACATTAGTTCTACTATATATTCTGCATCAATTTTGACATTCCAAGATCACAAATACCTTATAAGCAATATATTTTGATTCTAATAATAAATACATTACTCAATAGACTAACTTAGGCAAGTGTTATACTCTATTACAATACATTTAGATTGCGATAGTACAGTAATTAGAGATTACTTAAGTAAAGTAAAAGTACTATAAGATTATTATATTAATTAGTATAATTATGACAAAATACTGCTATAATAACTTAAGAGAATAGTAGGAAATAAAGAAATAAGTCTAAAGTAATTTCAGAACCAATATTAATCAAATTAAATAGTTGAGACATCATTTTACTATATGTATTAATAGCTCTATAAACTTAATATAGTTTATAGTAACTATATAAAAATATTAGTAGCTATATTAATACCTTTCTTATAAGTATCTCCCTACTTTCTCTTATTGTCAATGGCTATATTATAATAGCTTATAGCCTATTTGCCAGTAAGCACAAGCTGCCCAGAGAGCTACAAGTGAAAATGGAAAAGTAATAGAGAAAGAGAAAAGTTCTCTAAAAATGCTTTAACTATCCAGTACCTATAGGAGAAACTATATTAACTAAGTAAAGTAGAGTTCCAGAAACAATCACCACTCCAAATGAAATTAGGCCTCAATGATGTAGTAGTTATCTATTCGGAGATCAGAATTTCAATTATATAAAGTATAACCTTCTCAGAAAAAGTTGTAAAAGTTTTTCTGCTCATTATTCTCAAAGTTATAATTCTATTAATTATTTCCTTATATATCAACTCAGTCTAAAGAGCATTCAAATACCTGGCAAGGTATTGATAAGTTTGTGGTAAAGAAGTTTAACAGTTGAAGATTTGCTTTATTATAAGGTATATGCTTTTAATATATTAAATAAAGTATATCTCCAATTTAAAATTTGAAGCAATGTAAGCCTTACAGACAAATTTCTTCTTTGTTAACCAATTCTTATTAAAATACTGAATATCTAAGGTCTTCAGAATTGCCAGGAAAGTCTTTCTAGTAAGTTTCAGTGCCTGTAGAGTACTAGTTTGAAAATAGTTCTAGATCAAGAGTTAAGTCTTTAGGTATAGTTTCTTAATATATTCTTATTTAGTAAAGCACTTTTTGAGATTTTTAAAGGCATGTAACTTGCAGAACTAAAGTATTGCAGTAGGAAAGCTAATAGGAAATGATATATTAAACTTACTTCCTAGATTTACAATAACTATTTAAAAAAGAAAATACTTCTTTCAAGCTAATTCTAGCAAAAAGATAAAGTTAAAGTCTATACACAGCTTGTTATTATTGGGGAAAAAGCTGAAAACTACTAAGAAGGTTTTTCCAGTATTGCTAATATTAATGAAATAGTCAAAGATAAGATAAGATTATTAATATTAAATGTAGAGTCAATTTTGATTATTAAGAAACTATAGAAATACTGAATCTATCTGATTCAAGTATCTGATATAAAGAATAATTGTACTAAGTACCTTTTATAAGATTAACTAGTTGATAAATCAATATTATAACTATATCTAGATCTAGTATAAAAGTTATCTTAGTTCAAGTATCAAAAAATAGAAACTAAGCTGTTCTTATACCAAGGGTCTATAATATCTCTATTTAGTTAATAATATATTTTGCCGATGATAATAAATTTCTAGTACTTAAGTAAGAAAGATAGGCAAATTAAAGAGCTATGACTTGCTAAAGAGCTATAATATAATCAAGTTAATTTTAAGTATGAATATAGTAAATTAAAAGATTTAATATCATTTTATAAGTATCTTCATAACTTGCATTAATAATTCTTAGAAGTTATGCTTTCTAAACAGTCTCTAAATAAAAAGATAAGCTTAAATTAAAATAAAAATCAACGGTCACACTTATCTCTTATAATAGATCTCTATAAGATATAAATTTGCCAAAGACACTATTTTCCTTAAATATAAGTATGCTCTTTCTGTTTATTAATTCTCTATCTCTTATAATTATTTAGATTGTACTAATTACTAGTTTTATTTCTATAATAAATTTAAGCAAATCAATAGTAAATATCTACTTAATTCTCATTAGTTTTAATGATGTAAAAGTTTTGAAAGAAGACATTATTCTGTAAGTAAGTATAAGCTTAATTAGAGTTAAGAACTTCATTAACTTCAGAGAATAAGAAATGATAAGAGAGTATAAATTCAATAACTTTATAAATAGAAATAATAGGTGATACTAATATATATTACTTGGACTTGAGAATGCTTAAGGTAACTTGATTTGTGGACATAGTTTTCTTATTGTCAAGAATCAGAATTACTTCCTAGCTGGAATTCAATGAAATAGTATATAATTATATTTTTCAATATTTTATTTAATAAAACTTAATTTACTAAGTAAATAAATAATATTCAATAAAGAGAAAAGAAAAGTACTTTCTATTGCTCTTTAAGAGCTTTTTATAGTTATTCTTTATTAAATTACTTATTACCTACCATTATGTAATTATGTAACAATCTAATGCTGATAGAATCTCATTCTCTAGTTTGTCTTAGAAGTTCAGATATGTAGTGAAATGTTTGTAGAGTAACTGTAGGACAGTTATGTTAGTTCTGTATACTATGATAAGGAAATAGTTCTGCTGCAACTATATTAAAAGATATCTTAAGATAATAATTCTTAATACAAAGCTTAATTGCTAAATTAATAAGATATTTAGTAAAGAGAAAAGGAAAAACACTTTCCTTAAGATCCTAATGCAGTATTTATAACTACCTCTTCACTAATTTCTTGACCATCTGTCAATGGGTAATTCATACCACTTAGTATGTATATTTCTTAATATGACTCACAATACGACTCACTTCAAGTCCAATAATGGAAACTAAGTTAGTATGACTTATAACCCTCTATTTATACTTAAGCTGTTCACTACACCTAACTGATATATTCTTTAGTTACCAAGTATCTTTTAGCTTCCTTGATTCTTTGTTTCCATTCAATAGTTCCAGGCCTCATAGTCTGTGGAACTCTGTATAACTAATTGCTTTCTAATCAGGTTGTTTGTCATTCTTATGCCTAGCTAAGATTGTTATCTTAATTGAGATATAGGTAAATTATTAAGTTACTATAAATTATGCTCCCAATGCTAAGAGCACTAATTGTGCAAGCCTTACTTTGTTCTTTACTGCCCTTAGCAAATACTATTTATTCTTATATTTAATTTATCTTTACTAAGCTATATATATTGTTCTTAATTCTGTAAAACCATGATTCAGTCTAATAGTAATCAACACTACTTCCATATTTATAGTATTATCCTGATAAGGTTTGAAATATTTATGACAAATTATATATATCATATTATATTTATATTAAAATATGACTCTAAACCTAAATTCTAAATAAGAAAACCTGGATCATACTGTAATTTATATCTTTCTTGCCTTTATACAATAATTGTATAACTTACTACTTTAAACTAATATATCCTTTAACTTTCTTTCTTAGTTGCTTTTAACTTATCTCTAATTAAGAGTTTTTATAGTTCATTAGTCACTCTTTGTATTACTCTTTTAATATTGTCATAACTAGTTAAGTCTATTAAGTAAAAGTTACTTAACTGAAGTATTGTCTTATATTTTCAGTTACTATATACAGTATGAAGTATATAAACTTAATAGTAAATGCTCTACCACTTTAAGTATTATATCTCTAATAAGTTTTATTATTACTTATAATTAGTAGTTAGTTCTTTTCAGCTATATGCTATACTCAATAAAGTTTTATTTATAATCTGATTTAATAGTTCTTATACTATTCTTGTACTTATAGTACCCTATAGCTTAGAGTTTAAGATATTATTGACCTCTTAAGCCCTAAACTACAAGACATCATAAATGTAGAAGTGATACAGAAACAATTAAATCAGATTGCAAACAAAGCTCTATTAAGCATGGTATATAGCTAAGAAAGTCAATTACTAAATACAAACAGTAACTAAACTTATCAGAGTATAGTATCCAAAGCAACAATATGTTATAAACATCCTAAGTTTTAACAGAATAATACTACAGATATAGGATTGGTATTGGTTACTATTGAATTAGGTCGTAACTCCACAGGATTAGGGATAACATATATAGCTTAACAAGAACAAGCTAAATATAAGAATGAGTCATGATAACTTAGGTTCCATTATTGAACTTGGAGTGAGTTATGTTATGAGTTACTGTGATGAACTAACTTCAATAAAGTCTCATCTCCTAGTTTGTCTAAGTGTTTAGGTACACAGCAAAGTATTCTTAAGATGACTGTAAGATAGTTATATTGGCCCTATATACTGAGATAGCGAAACGGTCCTACTGTAACTTATATCAAAAGATATCTTGGTGCAATGATTTTTGGTACGAAGCTTTATTGCTAAACTAACAAGATATTCAATAAAGAGAAAAGGAAAGACACTTTCTCTAAGATCCCAATACTATATTTATAGCCATTTCTTTACTAACTTTTTGACTACCTGGCAATAGATTACTCATATCAATAAATGTATTCTCTCCTTAGCATGACTCATACTTGTCTCACGCTGAGTCTAATAATAAAATCTGAGTCATCATAACTTATAACTCTTTATCTATACCTAAGCTGCTCACTATACCTAGTTAATGTGTTTTTCTGCTATCAAGTATCCTTTCAGCTCTCTTAATTCTTCTCTCACGACCAACGATTCTGTGTTTGTAAGTCATAGTAGTTTCTATTAGTTGGTTACCTCCTGGCTAGGCCACTTGGCAGTCATGTGGCTGACTGAGGTCATTGCCTTAACCGAGGTATAAGTAATTTACTAAGTTGCCACAAGTTGTGCTCTTAGCGCTAAGGGCACTGATTGCACAAACTCCTGCTTCAGCTCTTACTTACCTACAGCAAGTATCGTCTGTCTTTGTATTCACTTCATTCTTGCCAAACTGTATATGCCGTCCCTAACCCTATGAGTTCACAATCCAGTCCAATGGTACTAGTGCCATTCCTGTGTTTGTGGCATCTCTGATAAGGCTTAAGATGTTCATGACAGTCATACTGAGAAGTGTGCATACTAAGTAGTATAAGTTGCTCATTGGCAAGTAGCCAAGAGATCAGTAAAGAGGTGGCTATTAATACTGTGTTGAGATCTCAGAGAAAGTGTTTTTCCTTCCCTCTTCGCTGAATATCTTATTAGTTTAGCAATTAAGCTTTATACCAGAAATCATCACCTCAAGATATCTTTTAATATTGTAGTAGCAGAAATTTTTCGCTATCATAGTATACATGACTAACATAACTGTTCTATAGTTATCTTATAAACCTCTTACCATATACCTGAACTCTTAAGACAAACTAGAGGACAAAACCTTATTGATGTCAGATTATTATAGGAGATTATATGTCCCTTAGCACATTAACTATATATAGTGCAACAGTATACTATTAACAAGCTACAGTTCTAGCTCTTTGAGCTTCATATTACAATTAAACTAATATTATATTCAATATTAGTTACTGCAGGCAAGACCACACTTTCCAATACTCTTTCCAAATACTGTTTTCTAATCATACAGCCATTTATCAACACTAAAGTCCTTTTTCTATTCTCAAAAATAGAGAACTATATTTTTACTAATATCTAACTACTCTTGAATATTAGCTTTAAGTACTTATTCTTTAGCTGTTCACCTAACTATTACCAAACCTAAAAAACTTAACTATTTAGCCTTAGTTGTGATGGTAAGTATACTCATCGGTGGTTGCAGGCACTAGATCATCACAGACGGAGCAATAAGAGGCTATAGAGATGGGTACTAGGGCCACCGGTGAGCCTCTCATCGCCAGTACACATAAGGCAAGCTTCTTACAAGCCGATAGCAGTAGCAATAGAGCTATTAGAAGGGCGCTATAAATGTAGTATATATATAAAGAGTTTTTAACCGATGAGCAGTCTACAGTAAACTGTTTATTGGGTTTAAAAGGCTTCGGCGACACTTCTTATCCTCTTATTTGTTTACCTAGATACTGCCGGTGCCGCCTGCATTGCCTGGGGCAACCTAGTTGTTGCTTGTCTTGGCAGCCAGATCGCTAAGACTTGACCTTGGCGCTGCCGTGACACTAGTGTCTGGGCTAGCCCTAAAGCCAGCCCTTCAGATTACTAAAACAGTGTAGATGACATTGGGCTGAACGCTGAATGCTGTCGCAACAACATCACAAGGCTCAAGAGTAAGAATCAACAGTATATAGAGGCTCAGCAATGCTATGTGCAATAGACTAAATTCTCATGACTTAAGTATATCAATTTCTAATGTAAAACTAATCGCTGCTTCTGAGAGAAGCAGCCTCCTGGATTTACATATATGTGTCTTTTAGCGTACTAACTGCATATGGCATAATGGTGTACCACTGTTAAGCTGCAACCGTAGTTCTTGCCTCTTAGGGCTCCATGTTACACTTAGTTTAATATTATACTTATCAGTAAATATAACTTTTTTCTAATTAGTGTCAACTCAATATTCAGATGCCTGAGCGAATGTTAGAGGATTTTTCTTATAGTCTGGCTTTAAATAAAGTTTGTGTTGTTCAACTCATTTGTAATATCCACGGTTATTTAGTACAGTATTTAAGGTATTTGCACAGTACTGAAATTGCTTACAAAGTGATTTTATTATAGTACTCTAATCACTAACAGTTACTCAAACCAGGTAATGTTTATCATAAAGATTAAGCTTTTTAGGTTGTCCAGTATGAGGGCAAGTAGCAGAGAAGTCTTCTGGATTTTTCTGAGCACGTTCCAGAACTCGTTGAATAGTTGATTTATGAAGGCCAGATAGTAAGTTAATTTGCTTATAAGAAAGGTTTGCTTTTCATAGCATTACAACTCTGTATGCCCGCCTTGGAGTAATTTGATAATAGCTGAGCATTGTAGCTACAATATTCCAGTCGCATAGAACAATTCCTCCAGACTTTGAGCTTGTACGCTCGTTGCAGAGATTTCATACCAATCTTAAATATCTCGAAAATTGCGCAATTGTGCAAAGGTGTCGAAACTAAATGACGCCATATGTACAGCCGGGGCCTATAAGTGTTCGTACACCTATCCGAGACCACTAAAAACAACACAATTTCCTCAACCTCGTTTGAGATGATTGAAAACATAAAATGATTATAAAAAGAGGACTAAAGCCCAGGAAATAAAATTATTAACGCATAGAAGCTGTTTTGCATGAGGAGTGCGCTCGAGGAACTCGGTGGTTTTGGCTGGGTGTACGAAGACTTATTGACCCCGGCTCTACAGAGAACCAACCGGCACCGAAGCCTAGCCAATAGTATTTCTAAAACGTGGTAAATTATCTAGGAATAAATTCTGTCCATCGGCGTCAGAGACAGCCTTCACTAACACACGAGCAAGTTCTGAAGCCTGGACTTACAACAGCTCCTCGTAGCGATGTCCTTACTCTTACGAACTAACCATATTACTACTATGGAAAATTTACCTCGATCTTTCTGAATTTGCTATGGAAATGACGGTGCTAAAGCAGGAGGAAGGACACAAACCTAGACTGACTAAGGTTTCTAGAATCTATGGCTTGACGCAGCAACGCAATCGTAGATGATTCTGGCAATGGCTACGGCCCTCCACCCACGCAGCAACTACAGCTTAGAATGGGCCTATCTAAACTTTCGCCCCCCTCCACTCCTAAGGTTCATAAAGCAGCCGCTTGCCCACTTCCAACATTAGAGAGAGAGGGAGACTCACAACATGCCTCACATCACCAACAACCAGCTCCAAGAAGAAATATGTCAGCTAACCCAAGATCTCGAAAACAGCCTCCAACCACTCGGAGACTCTATCCTAAACCACAGTATTGGAGATGTAGTGGGAACTCTTAGAATAGAATTCGCTTAATGCTCATAGAAGGGGTTCGCCATCGCCTGTATACATGCTCCTAGCCTCCTTATTATAATTGGATGGCTGGTAAGTCCGTGCGCAAGCTGCACTTCCAACACAGAAACCGTCTGCCTAGCCTCGAAGCGGCTATCAGAAAACTAGAATCCGAGCAGCCCAACACCCGCAATCACGAAGACCGCACCCGCGAACTTGAAGCTCTGTTCATGAGCCAGGAAACCCACCTCCAAGTTGTCAAATCATCCATCCAAAAGCAATCAGTTGAATCTGACAAGCTCTACACCGCATTCACTGAACTTCTACAGAAGAGGGGATTGAACACCCAGATCATGCTGAAAAATGCCGACGATCTCGTGCGGAAACTAAATGAGAAGTCAGAGTGGAAGGAATTGAAGGCGTTTTCAAGAAAGATGGTAGATTCGTGTCACAGATAGTCTGGTTCAAAAGAGTACGACACTGGAAATATCGTTAGGGCCCTTTAGGAAGTGAAGGTTTGTCCCATGGGAAGGGCCAGACCTTTAGGACTGAACGGATTTAAAGTGAGCTGGAGATTTTTTTAAGGGCCACTGGGATGGAAAACCAGAATAGGCTATGATGTATTTAAATACAGCATTGTTAGACGTGTGTCTGCACGGTACACATAGTCTAGGGAAACGACAAGCTGAGAAATATTTAGGCGGAAGATGTGAGTGCCGCTCCGCGCGTTGTGAGCGGCGAAGTCCTGAGCTATTTCAGGTGCATGGCCGTGAATTGGGACGAACATAATGGCCAACTGCATCTAGAACATGAGCGTCGTGACGTCACAAACCCTAATCATCATGCAATCCCTCCAACTTCCCCCGAAACGCGTCACCCTCCCACACTAAACAACCCGAAAACCTCAACCAGCGCACCCACCACCTGCCAGCAAAACAATCTCGAATGTGCAACCGCATGTAGCCACACTCCTTCCCTAAAAGCGCCCAAAAAGCGTCGCAAGCACACAAAACCCAGAAATATACGATGTGGCCTATCACAGAGGTGGTATCAAACACGTGGACTCTTCGGTTGTGCCGAGTCCTTCTGGAACTTCTCCAGCCCCACCTCAGCCTCAGTCCCTCGCCGAGTCCTAAACCCCGGTAAAACCCCAAATCAAACAAGCCTAAAACCAGAGAACAACCCCGCTAGATAAGGTCCTAGTTACCACAGACCAGCAAAGACATAAACATTACCAGTAACATCGCAACCACCAACAAACTTCGACCCCAAGCCTCCTACTCCCACACGCCTTGATCACCATAAAAAACCAGCTCACACCACGAAGATGTACAGAGCACCTGATGGCACAAAAAAATTCTCCCTCCTCAATCTCGTGAACAACACCTTCCCTAACTTCGCCCGCGACAACTCCAAAAAGGACGTCGACCTCTCTGCCTTCGAGCAAGACAACCTCTTCACTCACCAACTCGCTCAGCCGGACCCAAAGGTGTTAAGTGACCAGAGTTTTTGGATTGCGGGGATAGTTGGTACGTCGAATCTGAATCTTTTTCCTTGGGGTACGCAGGCCTCTGCCCTTCCCCCGTTGTGCGGAGAGCATGATGGGGTGGGTGGTTAGTGGATTGGCTGACGCGTGTTCGGGGGGTAGAGAATAAGAGCCACTCGCCTAAAGTCCACAAGGCGTTGCAGAAGAACGGAGTTATTGATGCGGAAACGGGTGCGTTGGATACGGCAAAAATAACGAAACACTTTGCGAACCAACTCGCCACCATCTCGGTGCATGCGCAGCGGAAGTTGGTGGGCATGCTGTTCTTTTGGGAAGAGGAGTTGATGAGGTGGCGTTTGCTTGAGCAGGAAGAGGCTGAGATCAGGGAAGCCATGACGCAGAGACGGCAGGCGGGAGAGGGCCTAGAGGAGTTGGAGATGGCGTTAAAAGTTGTGGAGGGTAAGAAAGGAATTTTGCCAAGTCTGAGAACTGGTACGGCGATTGCGGGTGAGGATGGGAGGTTACCAGGTTATGATGAGGTCGTAAGGTCTAACTAATGGTATTGCTGGTGGAGAGGATGAGGAGGTGGGCTGAGGTAATGTGGTTGGTAGTTAATTTCTGACTGCCGTGTGTAACCTAACCCTAATAATTAGTTAATGGCATTAATAACTAGATACTTTTTATTTCGGCTTGAGAACGCAAACGGAACATAACTCCCAGCGACGGCGTCCCTCAAAGCCCGTGATTTTGCCCCCAAGTTTCGGTTACAACGCCCATATAACGATTGCTTTCATACAAAAAGTGCGCAGCTTTCTCTCTCCTATTCGCCAGCCGATTCTGCTTGTCATCCCACATCACTATTCACTGGAGCATTTCCCCCAACAGTCGGGATATGACATCATTTTACCATGTTTTGAGCAAACCCCGCAACGCCTGTTGTAAATTCGACCATTACACGAAACGGAACTTACTACTAATCATGAATCACCATGTCGCGACATGTGTCCATCTCCGCGGACAAGTGTGCTGGGCTAGATCCTAACTAATCCGCATCAAGCCGATCCACTGAGACCCATACCTTTCTCTGAGGTTAGTCGAAATTCCTATTTTCTTCATTCACGCCCTTGCTATGAGCGATGAAAACGTTGTTCCGCGGAGTTATCCTGTACTTTCGTACCTGCAGCGGGATCACGGACGAGTTGTGATAGGCGGTGATATCGCTTACTCATAACTCTGTCGCCATGTTTAGTCGTAGAATTGCGTTTGTAAGGCTTAGTCTTGGCGAATTTGCAGCTTACCTAACAGCGTTACACCAATACCCGGCCACGCAGGAGCCGCACCTCCTTCCAAACGATCCGAATTGCCAGCAGGATCTCGATTATGTCTCGCGCAACATCTCTGGGTCAACTTCGTCAAGTCCGGTTTAAAAAACCAGCCCAATAATCCCTTGTTTGAAAAGGGTTGTTAATCCTTTCAATTTACCAGGAAGGATGGGGTGATATCATTTTCGAGACCTTTCTCCCGTGTATTGAGAGGAGGGGAAAGAATATAAGTACAGCCACTCCGTCGGCTCTCCAAAGCTCATCTCAAACCAAAGTTCAGACACAACAGCAACAATACCAAGTTCAGTTCGGCAAGCCCAACCACGACACAATTCGATCCACCAACGCCACAATCACAAACACAGCCATAACTACAAACACTTACACTATCCTCCACAACACAGTACCAATGACAAGCACCAGCAGCAAGAAGGTTCTCGTCGTCTTCGGCGCAACAGGCATGCAAGGCGGTTCCGTCGCCCGAACTGCCCTAGAGGACCCCATCCTCAACCCCGAATACCACGTTCGTGCCATTACCCGGGACCCCAGCAAGCCGTCTGCTAAGGCGCTAGCGGATAAGGGCGCAGAGCTCATCAGCGTAAGTCCACCAGCCTTGCTCACACATTGGTCTCCTTTCTTCACCCTGCCTGTTTATTCCCTTCCGTGGTTGGATCCAATCGTTGACCATCGGGTTGTGGATGTAGGCCGACTTCGATGACGAAGAATCACTGAGAAAAGCACTGAAAGGTGCACACTCTGTCTTCCTGGTTACGAATTTCTGGGAGACCGCCCGCCCCGAGGAGGAGATCAGGCAAGGGAAGCATGTCGCCGATGTCGCCAAGGAACTCGGCATCCAACATTTCATCTGGAGTAGTTTGACTGGTGCTACTGAACGTACGTCTACCTGGTAGACTGTCCCAAGTTTCCACTACTTCGACGCTAACCAGCCCCACCGACACAGTGACGCGGGGTAGGCTCGGCGGGGTCCTCTACTTCGACTCCAAAGCTGTCATCGAGAACTATATCCGCGATCTCGGTATCCCAGCAACCTACTTCCTAGCTGGCTTCTACATGTCTAACCTTGTACCTAACGGTATGTTCGCCCCAAACCCGCAATTTGACGGTGCCTACGTCCTCGGCATGCCTACGCCTCTAAGCGCGCCCTTTCCACTCATCGCCGCTGCAGAGGACGTCGGCAAGTTCATCAAAGCTATCCTCTTGAATCGCGACAGCCTCCTCGGTAAGCGCGTCTTAGGTGCAGCAGATTACTACACCCCGGGCCAGATGGTCGAGGAATTCAAGGAGGTGAAGCCCGAAGCTGGGAAGACCGCCCAATACTTCGAGATCCCCGACGACGCCTTCAAGGCCTACTTGGGTGGATCGAAGGGATTCTTTGGCCGACCAGATGGATTGAGTGATGATCTGCAGGAGGCGGTGTTGCAGAATTTCAGGTTGATGAGTGAGGGTGGGTATTATGGTGGAGAGAGTCTCGCGGAGAGCCATTCGGTAAGTCATTCACTTGCACTCCTTTAGCGATGTTTTCTTTTAGGGCTTCAGGGGCCAGTACTAACATGTGTTCCCCTCTGTGTGTAGATCTTGACGGAGCCGTTGATGACGTGGAAAGAGTTTTTGGCGAAGTCCCTACCGGATGTGAAGTGAGTGAGTGCTGATTCAGGAATGAGTTCAGCTGTGCCGGGTAGGCTGAGTACACGGGATATGCATAGCTATACGGAAGGTTCAGAGCAGGTCGCAAATAGTTGCATATTTCTCCTTACATTAAAGTATTTTAAGAACGCTTCGTTGCTCGCTAGGCGCTCAAATACATAGGTGGAGAGGTAGGAATACAAGCTACTCTCGATTCGTTCGATTCTTTTATAGTGCTAAAGGAATGATCGCGGCAGGCCAGGAGTCGTGCCTAAGGCGTGCATGGATACTGGGGCCATATGCACTAATCGTTCATGACTAGTCAGGATGCTGGATAGCCTCTCGCCGATACTCCTGTCAATCCTTACAGTAAAGGCAGCTAGGGTTCGCGCACTAAACAGTTCACGGCTGAATATAATTATAGGTTCCTATGTCATGCCACGCTATCCTCCCGTTAGCACCGTTCCGAGCATTCTACAGGACCAACAAAAAATAGTACTGCAAATGTTCAACTCGTCCCCGGAAGCCCACCACTCCATTGCTCTAGTGCTTCCCACGAGAAACCTGCGCAACTCGGCCACCAAAGTGTGAAATTTACTCTCAAGTCGACAGATCTTCTCATCGAAATTGCCCTTAGAACGGTTAGTTTGTGCAGAGCCATCTTCTATACGATCAGTCCTCCATTCAGTTGAGACATTCCAAGTCCCTATTCCCAGTACTACCCCTCTTTCTGTTATAATTGTATCAGTCAGTTTTTGAGTACTACCACACAGCTGCGGCTTCAGCTAGTTATGAAAAGACGGCATAGTAACCCATCACGCGCCCTTTGTGATGATGTGGTGGGTAGTAGTCACAGCACGGTGGATATCTCATTCAGCGTTTATTGTGCTTTGTTTGCTCAATGACGAGATAAAGTGGAGTCAATGGGATACTCTGGCGTGACTGTCAGAAAAGCCTTTGCCTTCTTGTGTCTATATGAACGGGCTCTGTGCCGCTCAAAAACATCGATCGAATTCAGTATAGCAATTTCATTCAACAACACCTCGGTTATTCTTGGCCCCTATTTTACAATAAGTTACCCCCATTTCGTAAATCCATCGACGACAAACGATTCACATATGATCCATAGAAGCTAACGACACTCGGTGTGGCTAGACAAGCCACCCCAACATCAGTGAATATACCAAAGTCATGCAGCGCAACCTTAGCAGTACTGGCCTATATAAACCCCTATCATTATAATAGAGCCTGCATTCGACCTCTTTTCTTAGCGCCCGCGTCACAGAAACCAACAATACCTCCGACAAGGTCACTTAGCTACAGCCTATCTCACTATGCCACCCGAAAGCCAGCCGCGTAGGGGTCAGCAGAACGACGACCAACCATACCGGGCCCAGCCAGTCGGAGAGACTCACCAGTACCGCGGTCAGCCCCCGAGCAGCCAGCAACTCCCCGCCCAACATCAAGCTATCCAGTCGCAACAACAGCCAAACGCCGTTCGACCATTCCTCGCTACATTCAAGACTTACAAGAGCGAAAGTATCCGCAAATACTTCACAATTCTAAGACACATCGGCCAAGGACATGGAAGTTTCAACCAGGGCATCGCAATTGTCAAACGCGCAGACATCGCTAGCAACGACCTCTGGGTCGAAAAACAAATACCTCAAGCGGACCTGGAGATCGGAATGCGTGAAATCAATATCTTGAAAATACTCTGCATGTTCAAACACCCCAATATCATACGCTGCAACGCAGCATACGTCCTCGAGAAAGAATGCTGTCTTTACCTCGAGTATTGCGATCTAGGGGACTTGCACAGTTTGAAAAGGAATTACATAAAGCAGGTCGAAGACCCTAAGTATATCCCAGAGGATTTCATCTGGCATGTGCTTCGCAGCCTCACAGAGGCTTTGATATTCCTCCAAATGGGAATCATAGACATCAGGGAACGCCAAAGAGAGGTATCGTGGTGGCAGCAGGTCCGACATCGGGACATTAAACCGCACAATATCTTCCTAGTGTCCCCACAAAACCCAGGCGAGTATCCTAGAGTCGTTCTAGGTGACTTCGGCCTAGCTACCCGAACCGATCTAGCCGATTGGGATGACAGAGGGTGCGGGACTAACGTTTGGCGGCCGCCTGAATGGAAGCATACTTGGAAGAGCGAGGTCTGGTCAATAGCGGCCGTAGCTTACAGTCTCTGTCATCAGAATCAAGGGCCTGTGGATCAGTCTACTCTACCAAATGGCGTTTCGTGGAACGATTGGTCGATGGCCCCCGCAGCAAGACAGATACAGGAATTACCCCGCTATTATTCCAGTGAGTTGAATGATGTGGTGGTGAAATATGCTATGGCTTTGAATGGAGATGACCGACCTCACCCAAGGTACTTGTTCGAAATCATACAAAATACCCACGAGTCAGCACTTAAAAGGCGGTTCTTTCCACCTTTAAAACCGCTGCACGACTTTGCTTTTAATGGCATACCCAAACCTCCAAGTCAGGCGAAATGAGGCTACAGCACCAAGGTTGTCTCGAGGATACCTTTACTCTTTAGTCTGGCGAGTCCAGATATTTTGTTACTAAGGCGTGAAGGGGAGGCATACAAGAGCAATTATGTAGTGTGCTGTGTGTTAGACAATAAATCAGTTAACTGTAACACCTCAGGCGATCTATTAACGCATTCACAGCCGAAAATTGAAACGTACACGCCATGAAAGTATATCAAGTAGTAGTTCGAGAACGAGCCCATTCTATCATGTTGGTCGTATGACGTACTATTGAGCACCAATTTGCACGGAAAGCCAGAGCCTCAATTTTAGCATTGTTTAATTTCTTTATTCGATATCAAGACAGGACAGACTTGAATTAACAAAGCAAACGGGCGGAGGGATTGAACAAGCGCAACAATACTTCTATATCCGTCCACAAAATTCTAGCACTCATCTTACGACTACCTCTCTTTCCTCTAATTCAATCACTCCAAAGCGCCTATTCATACCCCTTCCCTAGGGAGTAATTTCTCTCCCGCTATCCCGTTATCTACAAATATGGGTGGTAAGCTTAATTAAAACACTGCGGTAATCTCTCAAGATATTTCTGAGGGCGTCAACCGCAACCCTATCCCGGAATAGACGGCGCTTCAGTTTCTGGATTTCTTTGATCACAGAGCCGTCTTCATTACGAAGCATAGCAGTGTCAATATTACATTGCCGTGTGTGTGGGTGCCCGTCCGCCATCTCGAAAGAGACTGCTGGGGCGTAAGTGCAGGATAGATTTAGGCCGTTTTAGTAGGAATTCTAAAAGTGCTACGGGAGACGGGGAGCCCTTTGTTAATAGAAAAGAAGTTGGTGGCATTTAATACGCTTTCGGTGTAATCACATGTGCTTTTCAACAAGCGTAGACGCATATAAGCTGATTCATAGATAGTAATGAGCACATGGAGAGCTTTGCTTTCTCATTGAAGCTCTAACGATGACCGACTAACATAGCATTGCGATCTATTGATATTAGTTGAAACACAAGCTAACCTCCATTAAGCAAACGGAAATATCTCCGCTTGCAAACTCCCAAATCTTAGGTCTAGTGCCAGAATACACTCCCGAAAGATTGAGCCGCTCCCTGTAGGACTCTTGAAGACCTTAAAGACAGCACGCTCAAGCTGTAAAATCTCTTCGGCTGTATCTTGAAGGCGTGCTCTCTGCTCTATGAAAGGTTCATATTGCTTGGTAAGGACCCTTTCGTAGGCCAAAATGACCTCACCAGAACCGGGTGTAATTTCCATCCGCCACCGAAAGCTGTGTGGAGCTCGCGGCCCTTGTTCGAAAATTCAGTGTGATTTTATAGTTTGAGAAAGGCCCGCATTCTGAGACATTCCCACGGGTTTTAGGTGACTCTTACTCCTAACAGTATTTATGTATAATGTCAGACACACTGTGCACGAGCGAAAAGGATCAATTGCTTATGAGTTCTCTACTGATCCCGCAACAGGAATGGAAAGCATTAAGTACAAAAACAACGTATTGGAGCCTGTACGGCAGGTGTTTTGGTTGAGTTACATGTCCGTCTCAGGAGTCGTTTGATCAACGAACTCCCATTTCAACATATAATGTACGACACAACTGTCAGAAGATGACACGGAGACGGTTATGGTTGGGCTGATGACGGAATATTTCACCAGCAGATGATAATGAAGTCTTTTAGCTTATACAGACAGTAATTGCATACATATTGGGCTATTTGCTAAACAATAGCAACTGTAAACAAAAAGTACGTCAACAGCACGTGTGACTTTGCGCCTATGCAGACTTTACCAAGAAAGGCCATGTTTGACTAGTTAATTCCACGTCACCATCAACTAAAATTCACTCTATAACCAACAAATAGAAAAGCTCCATCTACATTCGCGCATAGGAGTACTGCTTCTAGGCAACACTGTCATAACATTGACGCAAGTATTCCCGTATTAGATCCTCCACATTTTCCTGTCCCTTCAGCACCTTTTAAAGCCCCGACAGTACGTCCCGTGTTCTAGTCCACTGGTCCCGCACACTAGCACCAAATATGTGCAGCATGTTATTAAGTGAATCAACGTCATTTTCAATTTGTTATATATCGGCATCCGAAGGCCTCTCCGTAATTAACGTGTCTGGCCTTATGTTAGTCATTTGAGTGGCAGGATCCTTGGAAGGCTTGCTCGGATTTGGATTGGCCATTGCGGGAAGCCGAGATTTATCTATCTCAACAGGGCAACCCAGACTTAAACGCAAGTCTTCTGTGTTATATAAGTGACAGATGCTGAATGTGATGGCCAAAGGACTTTCGGGAGTGCCCACAATAAGGCAAATCTTCCCAGCCTTTATATAACAGGAAAATCTGCTTCTAGAAGAACAAAGATAACTACGAATGTTCCATCAAAAGTCACAGATAAACGTAACTTCAACACAAAAAAAACTACAAAATGAAGCTTTCAGCACTTTGCAGACGTCAAACTGGGTATGTACGGCGACTTCCCCTCAAACCAAAAATACCTACCAGCTAGACATCCAACTTAATATACCCTATTAAACATGCTTTGACAAGGTAGACCAATTCTTCGTTGTGAGCTTCCCCCTCCACTTATAATCCCACACCTGTAACTGGTAAATCAAAATCCCCCCCACTATCACAATAAGGCTCGTGGGGTAATGGCTAAGTCTCAAGATTAGAATCGTGTATATGCTCAGGGACCCTTCGTGAGCACAACGATTACTTGTAACCATACGATACCATAACCCTAGACGATCCCATAATACAAACACTCCGCATGGGTAGAGAGCTGAAAGCCAATGAGAATCCTTGATAGAGCGCGTAGTCAAGATTTCCCTAGGGATGTCAAATCGTGGAGGCAGCAGTATAAGCACCCTACTCTGTGGTTGGACCCACCGGGGAGGCTAATCCGAGTAGGCCTGCCGCTTGGAAAGACAGCTTCCGCGCCACATCACTGGTGAAGAGAGTTGTAGCCACCACGCCCGAATGGACCCCTTTGTTGGTAGTTTGCTGGTGATGGTTGAGCATTCCTTGTCCCCGGTGGATAAGCAGAAGGGTCTCCTTGGCTATTATCGTAATCTCCCCTTGCAGCATCGCCATAAGGAGGGCAAGCTCTCGGTTGCCCCGGTGTATAGTTGGCTCCTGGGGTATACCCACAGCTTGCTGCTGCTTGGGTCTGTTGGCATTGGCTGCTGCCTTGCTGTGGGTAATACTGGCTAGAGGCCTGGTTATATTGGGTTTGCTGCGGTTGTTGTTGTTGTTGTTGTTGTTGTTGTTGTTGAGCAGAAAAGTATACAGGACCAGGTGGTACTCCTTCTTCAGAAGGGCCATAGTACTGGCGAGATTGGTGGGTTGTTGAGGTGCGAAAAGGGACTTCTTAGGTCAGGGGTTCTTCTGTTTAAATGGTGATTACGGAAGGGCCCATATCGGTACCTAGGTTGTAAACCCGGGTCTCTCCTTCCCGCTTCTCAGCTTCCCGTCTCTGAGAGTCCGCCTTCAAGTCTGCGATCATCACCTATACACGGGTTAACAATTTGGCGTTCTTTAAATGACGGTCTCCTTTGCCGTGAGGAGAACTCACACTTGTAAGATTGCGGTAAGCCGTGATAAAATACCCCTTTTTCCCCTAAATCACGCATCAGCCAAACCTACCAATTTTGAAGCATTGAGGTCGGGATTTAAACCTGATGAGTGCCTGGTTCGGCGTTTGCTGAGCCCAAATACCTTTCAATATCAGATATTACATCTTCAGCGTTGCTCTCTGTAGGAATAAAGTATTTTTTAGCTCGTCGCGGAACTCTGGTTGACTGAATAGTTTTCGAGAACTCATTGTCAGCTCTGGTCTCGGCAGCCCGTTCGGCTTCTCCTTTGGCCTTGGGCTCCTCTTTTAGATCGATTTTCGCGGTATGACAATTTACTAATTCGGTCAGAGGTCTACATTTTCAAGCAATCAATATAGAAGGATAAGTATAGTTACTTGGAATAAAGCCACCCATTACCGACGCCTCCCACAACAGGGTGTCGAGCGGGAGCTCCGAAAGGACGTCCGCCTATGCGAAATAAGACGTGTTAGTAGTCCGACACTAAACACTTCTCTAGTGAGAAGCAACCAACCGATCCACGAACTGCCCTGCCTTTGTGGGCGAAGTAAAAGCCCTCTTTCCCCTAAAGTACGTCAATATAGCCTGGTGAAATCTGAAGGACGCGACGAATATGCAAACCTCATAGGAACCCTTTGTCACGCTGCTCCCGCGATATTCGAGAACAGCCTGTAATCCACCCAATGTACCTGTAGAAGGAGCGGCGAAGTATTCCTTAGCAGCGATTTCAGTAGGCCGAATACCTTTCATAGATCCCTTCAAAATGCCTAGTATTTCAGACTCTTCAGCTTTCCTTTTGCCCTTTGAGCCCTCCTTTCTCTTCTTTTCGGTTGATCCGGCGACTTTACCACCAGATCCAGCGTCTTCCCTCTTTACCTCCGCTTCCGCCATCCCAGCCATATTTTGCAGATTCTTCATCTCGGCCTATTGCAGGAAGTCCGCACAAATTAGTAGGTTTCGCCGATGGCCGTCCCCTAAATTGCTCATCTAACCTTGGAAAGACATATACGGGTAGCCACGTAATACCCAATTTTCCCCTAGAGAAAGCGTACATCGCCAGGATTAGATTACTAGACCAGAATAGGAGACACAAAGTTCACTTACTTTATGAGTTGCGCTCCTAATGGTAGCATCTGGTCCAAACCAAGTAGAAATTGCTATTTGGGATCCCAGTGTTATGCCCAGCGATTTGGCCATGTTTTGGGGGATAAAATACGTGTTCAATTTGGGTAGAGATGTCTTTGCCGTATTTGCTCCTCCGGATCTAGAATCCGGTTGGCTTAAGTCATTGCCGCTGCCCCCCTGACCATCTTCTTCCTGTTTGTTGGAAAATCCTGTATCTCCAATGCCAGCTTTTCCATCACCCTTCTTTGTACCCGGCCAAATGGGTTCCGACTCTGCTGCCGGGGCTAATTGATCCTGTTCAGGAAGGCTGTAATTTATTAGAAGGCCATGGGTTGCCGGGGGATAGGCAAGCCCTGTTACAGTCAGAGCGATAAAGCTTTAAACCTGAATGGATTCCTTAGGATTACCTGACCCGTAGCCTCCAGATTCACCGTTGTCCGTCCACTCAGATTCTCGTTCTACATCCTCTAATTGCCTATCCCCTTCACTATATCCTTTTCCTTCCTCAGAACAACCTCCAGATATCCATCGCCGAAAACAACTTTCGCATCTGGCCGCTTCAGGAGAATCAGGGATTAAAGGAAGCAGTGCATAGCATTGCCGGCACTGCGGGAATGTCCAACCGCCACCGGGTAAATAGTTCTGGAAAATATTTGGCTGGTCAGGCTGGTGATTTCCGGTGGGCCTCTCCATGCATCCAGGTTAGTCTAAGTGACTCCCGGTAAAGACGTATTGCTTTAAGCGTTTTGTTGTTATGTGCAATTGGCGAGTTCCTAAAGCACCACCGAGCTTCCAAATCCAATCCAAGCAAGGGACGCAAGTAAATTAAATAACTAGATGGCCCCTCCAGAACCCCCGCTCCAACTCGCATGTTCCCAAGCACGAAATAACGTAATCGCTCACTCTGCCATATGTTAGACCTACCTTATGCGAACCGCCAGGCGACCGAGCGGCTCCAACTCCCTTTCCTATTGGAACAGGAGGTAGTCATAAAAACGAGGCTAGCGAAGTGAGGCAAACATAGTCTCGCATAGGCCAATAGGGCAAAATGTGGCGGTTATATGCTAAAGTAAGGCTGATGAATGAGATCGCCAAGAGATAAGGTTGACAGGAAACCCCAAAACAGACGAGTCGCATTGTTTCGGGCGGGAGATGTGGCGTGCATGACCACGATGCCTAAGAAAAAGCAAAGAAGGCAGGGAAAAACGTGCGGAAACAGCAGATTGATTGACAGACGTACTTGATTTGCTTTTGAAGTAAAATCCATCAGGTACTACGGAGTTCCAGACTATCGATAAGGAAGGCGGCGGCCCGCAATGCGCCGCCAGCCTGTGGTGACAGATACACGTACATGGCGGGATAACGATGCACGTTCTTTGCCGCGGTTCATAGACCTAATTCACCCTTAAAATAGCAGTCGTTTACAAACTCCGGGCCTCCTGAAGCTCTCTTGACCTCCGCACTTCTGGAAAGCATATAGATGCAGAACTAGGTTTAACTATCTCCTTAATTAGATCAAGTTTCCCATATGAATAAGAGACTTACACTTCCAATATGTATCTCAATTCTGTGCTCATTTATGTAATCGTACTCCAACAGAAATACACACCCCGCACACCCGAAACACACCCCTCAAACACATGCGCCCCGTGAAAAACTTCGCCCTATTTTCCGAATACCCGCATCCAGCCACCGATTTCCCTCCTAAAACCGCCTCACTTCCCCACCCCCATCACTGCCGGATGCTCCATCCGCACCCCCAGTATCCACTAAATTCCCATACAACCTCTGCCTCAACCTCAAGGGCAACTCCACACTCGCAGCCTCCTTCCCCCAATTCCTCGTATCCAACACCGCAATATCACTTCCCATCCCCCACCCCCCCGCGGAATGAAAACCAGTTCCTGAACCAACGCCTCGGGACCGGCGAAATACTTTCGAACGTTGCCCGTATGAACATCTAGACGTCCAAGAGCGTTGTATACCGGGTGCCCACCTTCCACTCCAGAAAAGACAGCCGGGAAATTCGTCACCAAGGCGGGATCCATACAGCAGAAAAGCATGTGGCGGTACGGACGCATATCAAATGGAACATAGATGTGCGGGAACTCGGCCGAGATCTCCAGCAAGCTTGTAGGAGGGTAGATTGTCGAGGTTGGAGGAGCGCGGGTCAATGATGACACGGGCTAGGGGGGAGGAGGTCTCCTGTGGGCTGGGGGCATCTCCGGAGGCGTCTCTCCACCAGAAGACGGTCTTTGAGCCGAGGGGGATTTCGAGGGTTAGGTGGCCGGTTGTGGGGTCTTCATAGGCGTTGGCGGCGCGGCCCGGGAAAAAGATTGGGACACGGTACCACTCTGTGTACGTGGGTTAGTGGTGGGTGGATGGAGAGCAAAAGTGAAATCTCATTTACCTTACATCTGAGCCTTCGGCCCCGCGGCGAGGGAGGACGCCGAGGTGTCCGGATCCCATTGCCAGTGCTCTCCACCGTTCTTCATCTGCTCCACGGAACAGGTCAGTGGTGTTGTCTGGAAGATAACCTGTCTCGTTCCCCATCCAGTCAACTAAAACGCGTCCTAACCAATGCCGCCTGCAAAAGACAAGCGAATCACGAAATAACCTACCCAATTGTCCGTGACCGGAAAATCACGGATCACCGCTACCACAGGCGCCACAAGCCAAGCTTCTTCCTCTACTTTCCCAGTTTCCCCGCTCAACGTCCAACAACACATAAAGTGTTCCATCTCCCTTCGCCTCATACCCAAAACATACTATCTCCCTCGCCGCCGGATCGAATTTCAGATGCGCCGTGAACATCACACCCCTGATCTGCCCGCCGTTATCCCAGGGCCCTATTGTCTCCAGAGCGACATGATCCGTGGCATAGGGGAGACCGCCTCCCCTGCAGGCGAGGAGTTGGTTGCGGAAGTAGGCGATGCTTGTGTTGGAAGCAGTGGGGTAAGGAAGTCAATTGCGTCGGTGTAGCGGTTTCTATATTTACCTAGATAAGGCACAACCCTCAATGTCAAATTCCACATCCCATCCAAATCAGATCTCTGATAGAAAACATACCCAAAAACGCCCTCCTGACTTCCCTTTCCTTCACCAGCTTCTCCGTCTTCACATACCTCTGCCTAAAATCCACACACCCACCCTCAATCCGAACTGCGTTCATATTCCCACCTCCACCAAACCATGGACCACCCCCGACACAAGGCGGGTATTGCGGGTCTGGCATCACACGGTAAAACGTCCCGCCGATTTCTCTAGGGATCTCGCCGATCACTTCGAGGACCCGTACTGTGCCTCCGAAGCAGCATGACTCCATGAATTCGCTGAATTGCGGGCGTTGAGGGGAGGCTTTAGAGGGGGTAGGGTAGTGGAAGCTGTCTGCCATCCTGTGGTTTGGATGGATGGAACTGGTGAGGGAGACCTTTGTTAACGCAGAACTGAGGCTCAAGGGATTAAGGGTAGAGTACTTGCGCCAGTGGTGACCGTAATCCTTATATCAGTTGCGCCAGAACCCCTATCTAATGCCTTTGGTGATAGCTGTTGAACTGGAAATTTCCCGACCAAAAGTTGCGGGAGAAATGATGCCTGACATCCTTGTTAACTCCCCGCGCCCCCACAGAGTCTCCAGGGGATTAGGTTATGCAAAAGCAAGGCACAGACCCTATCTAGACTTAGGAGGTTGCTTGGCTTCCGGGCAGAGCTGGTAAGGCGTCGCCGGGTGGAGGTTTCGGCAACGGGGTGCGGGATGGGTTCCCGGCCCGACTATCGCAATGGTATGATGGGTGGCGAGCTACGGCAGCGCCTTATATCCTCGAAATCTTGAAATCACCACACCCTTTTGGATGTCGTGGCCGCTGTTGTAACCTTAGTTTCGTACCACGTAGCCACATCGTGTCGGCACGTTTATCGCAACAACAATGTTACAAGGCAGTCCCGTGATAGTCATGGTCTCCAAGGCATATAAGCACCGGAGGCTTCCATGGCCATACGTTGAAATTGATATATACGAATGAAGTCTTCTTATGAGCGCATAGTTTTTGAGTGTATATACGTCAAAGAGTCGTTCGTGGACACATCCTAAAAACCGGTACATAAGCAGAGAGCACTCCCATTACATAGAGTTGGAAGGTGTCCGTGCTCAGGAATCATCCAAGACTGTGAAGCGGCCTGAACTCTCGGATCGCACATAAGGCCAATGTCCATTATCTAGGTACGAGAGCGTGTTACATCCGACTACAGACCCAGCCCGCAGTAACTTAGAACACCCGTCGGCGCAACGGAAGCTCAATCGCCTTCACCACATGCCCCCAAACCTCGTGTTTCTCCGGACTCAAAATCCTATTCGGATCCATGATTTCCTCCGCATAATTCCTCAACACACCCCTCTCACTCCCCTCCTTCTCATAAATCAAAATGTCCCGCCATCATACCCATATACTTGACATGAGTTCTATATGCCGAAAACCCCATCTTCACCGAATCGTCGACGAGCCCCCCATGCAACGTATCGCAGCTAACTGCCGGAAAACCATGACTATGATCGCGACGATGTAGTAGGGGTAGGTGTGGAAACCTGCGAAGAAATCAAAGCGGTGTGCTTCGACACGCATCTTAGCTATAAGGTACCATTCGTAAAGCTCTCGTCCAGATAGCGGTGAAAATCAGGTATATCTACCGTTAGGGCCACGATATTGCAGTAGGCTGAGGGGAGAGATTGGGGGCATTCCCGAGGCAGAGATCCCGTCTTCTAGTAAGTCTAAGACTCTAAGAGTCTTGCTCTCTCTACCGATGTGGATATTGCCCTCGCATTTTACACAAGGGATGTTTGCGAATGCTTTTTAAACGGGTTTCCAACTAGCGTTGATCATGCCTTCATCGCCGTAGAGAGCAAATTCAGCGTTCCGCCATCCATAGCCTTGCTCTCGCATGACCATCTCCACGACTGACTCCGATGTAGCGCCTTTCCCGAAATAAAGACTGACGTGTTGAAGAGCTCCCGGTATTGAATTCACGATGATCTAGCGGAAGAGGCTACATATTGACGGGGAGCTTATGATGATGTTACGACGTCGGAGGTCCGTGAGAATTCCAGCAAGAGGGATTCATTAAGGACGCTGATCTTGCAGTACATGTATTCCTCTGGTTACGGGAATAGCCAGATACTAAGCTTCGTGACAACGCCTGCCATTATTTTGTTATCGCTATTCATATAAAGATTTTAGGATAAGGACAGCAATATCTGGATTTGACTAATAAAATAGCCCATCTACCGATGGTCCATATCCGCTGCCAATTGTCAATATAACTATTCCTTCTTGTAATCCGGTGACAACTATATCCTACACTCTGTAAAGCTGCCACGCCCTATTATCCTTTATAGCGCCATCTCCGTCCTTATAACTTCCTCATTCGGCAGCACAACTTCGCGCACTGGTTCTGATAATGCTCGCCCACGGCAGATACCCAAATCCCCTCTCCAGGGTACTCCCAAGTACAGAACCCCGGACACGATGCCCCAGCTCGAGATTGTTTTTGTGGATATACCCGTGGAGGTTGAAGAACGAGACGCCCGGTTCGACCAGCACTAGGCGTACTCTTCGTTGACTTCAATGATCTCATTCATGCGCGAAAGATCAAGCGCTACGAATACCTTGAGTACGAGAGGCCAGAAGTTATATGGCTCGCCGCCGAGCCGGGAAGTCTGCCGTCAGTTGCACGTCCTCCGTAACGTTACTTCGCAGGTTCTCCAGCAGGGGACACGAGGGCTAACTCCGGTGCGAATATCCGCTGTACAAACCGAGTACATCTCCGCATATTGCTTAGAGATCCCGCTCGGAACACCCAGGCGTAACTGGCTTTACAAGAATGTGTGCCTCAAGTTAAGCCATAGCACTTGTGAACAGCGGAACGGCGTTGTACGGCATTTTTGGCGCTTGCTCTGCAAGAAATTGGTGAGTAGGATACATCCCTGCCCAGTCCCCATACTTTCGGGACTAAGCCCGAAGCCCCAATTGCCAGTTCCGGAAAACAGAAAACCATTCCAAAACTTAATCACGTCTGTCCTATCGGAACTCACTCGGCCGATAGCGACGCGTCTTTGAGATTCGCAGATGTAGTAGCCACTAAGGCGCTCAATTAGAGCTCGCTATCGAGTTCTCACGGGACATGCGAAATGCCAAACGCTCGAACAGCTTTGAGCAGAAACCGAATAATCCATGACATGGAACCCAACGCTATGTAGAATGGGTTAAAGACGCCTGAAGGAAAAGATATCACTCATCCAGAGAATATTTTACAGCTTGCAGAGGATGAGGCACTTGAGAACTTGGAATGTCCATGTGATGGTCTTTACAGCTCGAAGACCCCTCACACCTCCCCTTCATCCTAGACCTGAAATCGTAAAAGAGTCCTGCTGGCCGGAAATAGCCAGTTAAACATAACACTAGCCCACACCCTTCAAGCAAGACCCTTGGCCTTCTCTATGTATTCTTGCGACGCGTTTTCGTATTGAGTGGAGAGGTAAGTGTCGACGTTGCGAGTCATCCAGCTTGTAAGCTTGCCTAGTTCCTCTCGAAGTTTGGCAACGGACTGCTGGTCCATGTTGGTCTGAGCAATCAGTTCTGGCATCGTGACTGCAAAACGAGAATCGATCATTAGTACATGGATCCAAAAAAAAAATACAACCAGCTTAGGCGTGCCTACCAAACAATCGGCAAAGATGTTCCGCTCCATAGATATCTCCGATAGCTATCTTTCCCGGAAACTTCCCATTATCCAACTTCTGGCGGATTTCGAAATACTGCTGACGTTCGAATCGATAGAGAAGGATTCTCCCTAGGCACTTCTCGAAATACTCCCTAAGTCCTTGAACTACTTCTTCCAGTATATCATAATCCGCAGACCCTTCAGTACGCCTAGCCTTCTCTTCTTTAAAGTATGTATCGAGGATTTGGTTGACAGGTGTGTTCGAGGGTAGCGGAACAAGCTGGAGGTTCTTCGTAACGTTCTCCCAGTCATCGACGAGTAGGGCTTTCAGTCGATCGGAAATTGGAAGGCGAACTGAAGGTCGCGAATGAAAAGATTCTTCCTGTCCACCAATTGTTTGAGATGAGTCTCCGTAATTCAAAGAGAGTGGCAATAAAGTAATCAAAACACGCAGTGAATCTGCCATGACCAGTCCTTCTTCGGGGGAATCAGGTTGAGTTCGTAGAGTATCTTCAGACTCATCACACTGATCCCGGCCGTCATGAGAATCCAAGGCCGTTTCGTCCATATTGCCATTTGCTTCAGTCGCTATAACGCTCAGGTCGACAAAATGAGACTCATTTGAAGCACCAAGATTGTGGTCTGTCTGACGTTGACGACTCCGCCGTTGGATCCACTCCCACTCATCGTCAATGTCAGACTTATCCGAGGACTCATACCGCTTGTTTTGTTTACTGAAGTGCCCGTCGAAATAGCGATCCGTCCAAAGCCCCAGCCTTAGAAAGATTTTTTCATAATCTAAATCTTCATTTATACCCGGCAGATGCCAAAGCCATGCAAATGGACGAGGAGGAACAGATAAGGCGGTGCTAACCTTCTCAATCTCGAAATCTCTCCCCCGTTTCTGTCCTCGGGGGCCAGAACCACCAGCCTGAACCGACGAATGTCTCTCCTCACTAGGTCTCGCAGAGTTGTAATCCCCTGTTGAACCAGCATTCCGTCCAGTCTTCTTGGGGGCATTTGCTCGCTTCGTCGCCTCCACCTCGCGCTTAAGTTGGTTGGCAAGCTCGACGTTCTCTTCAGTGAAGCGGCGGAGGCGGTCAGGAGGAACCCAATCATCCCATCTGCGCGGAGGATACATGCGTTAGCTTGTATTTCGAATATCCAGAAATAATCGTCTCGAAAATGCGTAGAGAGAGAGGAGTAATGCGGCCGGATGCATAGAAGGCAGAGGGTACCCGATGAAGTCTTGAAGGGGATAGGCGCGAAGACACCCGGTGCTATAGAGAAACGTGGGAAATCGAGCCGCAAAGGAGGCAAGGGAGCAATCACGTACGTATTCTTCCATCCTTTGTAATGCACGCGGTACTGGAGCGGGCTCTTCTTGTCGGTCGGATCGCTCAGTCTAGAATCGAGGACCTTAGACTCGTACAGTAGCTCGCCGTGGAAGCACAAGACCTTCTCGTCCTTTTGGAAGACTGGTGCAGCCGCAGAAGTTGGAGCCATGGTGGTTAAAGGATATGTTGCTGAGTAGAAGCGAAAGCGCCGCCCTACCGGTTAGGAAGTAAGAGCTGGACGGCAGAGAAACAAACTCCAAAAACGCGTCTCCCCACAACGATCCTGCACATGCGCGTCGCTATACCATTCATCTGCATTCCAGCATCGCAATACCTCGATATCACAATCTCAAAATCCTCAGTCTCAAACTCCCTAACGTTGGATTTACAATGCCGCCAACAGAATCCCAGATCCTCAGCACTTTCCTCCTACCTGCCGCCCTCCTCCCGACCATTCTCTCCCTTCAAAAATTCACCGAACTCTTTCCTCGCGCCCAACGCAACAACCCGCAAATTCAAATCCTCTACCGCGACCTCCAACATCAGCGCGCATTACTTTCGGACCAAGTCCGGGAGAACATTGCGGATGAGGTCAAGAAAGGAGAGAGGCAACGGAGACATGTTGTCAAGTCGCGCCGGAAGGAGGAGAGAGAAGAAATGAAGGGATTAGTCGGGAGAGAGGAGAGCGAGGATGTCGAGATGGAGGTTGAGGTAGGTTGATCAATCTTTCTTCGTGAATTGACTCGTTTAAGGGACAAACAAGATGCTAATAGACTTCGTGGGATAGCTTTTTGGCCCAGGGACGAATCTGCCGCCTCATAGATCACACACTCTCAAATCAATCATTCCGGAAATGGAGACCGCGGCCGCAGATCTCGAAGCTGAACTGGCGGCGCTAGAGAGGGAGGCTGAAGGCATACTAGCCCACATCAGTGCGACAGTTGGGAATTTGAGCGATCTTCGATACGGCAAAATGGCTGCCGGTGCTGGTGGAGACGATGTTACACAGGCGGTGCTGGAAGGGTTGAAGAGCTTAGAGGAAGTTTGCGAGGGCTCGTAGAAAAGATCTGAGGGGCCCTCCAGACACTACGACGATCCTTGGGGCATTCGATGTGGATATTTTCAACCAAAAGCATGGTCGGCGGTTTTTGAATTCAGATTCCTATTCGTTCAACGTCTTCCTCGATGCCGTAGACGTCTCATCCGTCGCGAGCTTCCGTTATTCAGAGAATCCTCAACAACTACAACCACCACCATTATCTATGATACACTAATAAATGACCTATATCCGGCATACTACAAAGAATGAATGGATATCTGCCCACTGGGGTCTCAAAGAACACCGACTTAACGCGCAGGTTGCGCTGCTCCACCAGCGGGTGCTGCTCCACCGGCAGCACCGGCAGGACGTGGCCTTGCCGGAGCGCGTCTCGACCTAAAAGAAAAAAATTATCCCAATCAGCTCTACGGACACTCTAGATCTGTAGCCAAAGACTTCACTTACATGATCGTCCTGCTTCCGAAGCTGATAAGAAGCATCATGGCCCAGCTTGGAACCAATCCGAAGAACCAAAGAACATATCCCATTGGGATAACCAGACCCAACTTGACAAGAAGACCATCAAAGGGGTGGAAAAATCCCTCATAAGGAGTGATAACTTCCCATTCCTTATCCTGATGGATCTTAACAAAGGTCTCTGCGGTGGTGGTGGTACGGTTAAGGTCGATCGTGCGGAGAATGGTCTTCTCCTTTCCAGGGATAATGTGCCAAAGAGACGATGGATTTGACGCCCAAGCATTGCAAAGAACTGGCTGAGCCTCACAGTCGAGTATGGCCAGGTTAGGGGGGTGTGGAGATTTGGCAAGGATCACGGTTGACTCCTGTGGGGCGCAGCAGAATAGTTAGCCTATACTATTCATATTCTTGCATTGACCAACGGACAAATCGATATCCAACCAGTCTTGCCACGAAAAAACCATTCTCTTAGGTCTTCGCAAATATTCCTAGGAACAGTAGAGGAGAGAGGAATTTGCGTATAATTGAGGTATACTCACGTTCCACGCCTTATCGATCTCTTTACACATCCCGAAACAAGTCTTATTCCCGCCGGTAATGTAGAGGAACCACTCGCCGCCAACCTCCTGCACACGCGGAGACATGAAAGTCGATTGCCAGTTATCCAGAGTCACAGGGACAACATTCTTGCGGATAGCCTCTGCAGCCGCTTCAGGGGAGGTTGATGAGCCAGGCCCAGCTGGAATGTATGCTTGAACTTTCGCAAGGATATCTTGGATCTGATCGAGATACTGCGCAGAGGCGAGGAGAGGGATGGTGAGGATAGCGGAGCTAAAAACTGCGGTAATGCGCATTTTGAAGGTTTCTGTCAAGGCTGACTTCGCGTTAAATTACGGGGAAAAGTAGTGCGCTGTCAGAAGACGGCTGCTACACAAAACTTTCGATTCGTAGAAGGATACGGCGAATATCCTCAATAAGGAGTGAGAAGGGATGCAGAGATAACCCGCTTGATAGAAGGATAACTCAAGTATGACGCAGACGTCAAGGGACTATGAGGAAGAATAGAAGTGTGATGTGGTGCCTAGAGAGGTTGCGACGGGGGAACAATTAAGTGCGAATTTCTTGGCACTTTCTGGGGAGTCGCTAGTGTTGCTGTTTCGAGCTTAGCCTGAGGCCTCGGATAAACAAAAACATCAGTTCGCAGTTGGAAAGATAAACATCAGTGCAGCACCGCATCGAAGCAGCAAAAGTAGATGAAGGCGAAGACTTACCTTGAGTCTAGTAATGCGAGACCGCCGGGTCTAATAACCCAAGACCCAACGAAGATACTTGTGTCAAGTTTTCGCATTATTCACAATGTGCAACCGTGAAGCCCTAGGAGTTGTGCAAATCTAGATCCCGTGACTCAACCGAACCTCCTATTTGCCTGTGCTGCGGTCGAATTGCACTTTTAACGTTGATTTACGAGAGGAGTTCATTGAATATCCAGCCGCTTCTCGCACATCAGACATTACCTCAAATCAAGATAGAAGACCAAAAATTAGCACAATTACAAGATTCCTGTTATTAGGTCGAATTCCGTTACAATCGCTCGTATCATATATCCGCAAACTGCTTCTAATCGCGTGTGCTGAACCTTTCACGAACCTACGAAGCCCTCCTATGAGTTCGAATTTTTCCAATACACACGTGTCCGAGAGGGCCTTATGGCTGTACATTAAAAAAGCACCATGTAGGCGTGAATGCGACCCTTAAAGCGAATTTGAGCCTTACAAAATGCTAGTGGAATTTCAGCTTTCAGCTTTCGGCGTTTTCGTTCCTGGACAGCAAAAACCCATGTAAATATACACGCAATACCAGTCTTTTGCTGACAACAAGGCCTAAGCCGACTAAGTTTGCTTTTTCTAACTCTGTGGGCTAGATACTTTTGAGTTGACATTTCTTTTTTCTCACATCTTGGTCAGCATAGAAAATGTCGCGATAATTCACATGGATATCTCGGAATTATTTGCACTGGAGTCAGTAGAGTTGCTAGGTCAGGCGGAGGGAGACACTGAATCGAACGAATATCTAGACCACGCCCTTGATGCGAGATGCCAATGAAGTGCATGGATTTAATATATTCATCAGAGTGAAACTATGCGAATGGGAGTGCATTGATTGGTGACAATTTGGTCAATCAGGAACTTGAAAAGGTCAAGATATTTGCGTTGTGGTTAAGGTTTGGTGAGATGTCAGCTCCCTCAACCTCATTCCCAAGATTAACCCGCATCGTGTACGAATTATGTTCGGCAAGAAGCGAGTAAATTCATCTAAAATACAGGAGGTATCGATAACAATAGTACTGCGTAGACGAGAGATACGCAGACCACGTTGCAGGTATACTACGGTAGAGTTCCAGACCTTTCCTTGCTTCATGTGATTTCTTATGTGGCTCTTGGTTAAGAAGCCATGATGCTGGGGTAGTCGAGCGGGACGCTTGAACAGGACAAAGGAAATCAAATTTGGGAAGCCGTCTTAGATTAACCCCCAATGCGAGCAGCGGAAGTGCCGTCCACTAAGGTGACTTGCCGTGCTGGGTTGGGTGAGTTACTGCGATAGGATGTGATATGTGCCCGCGTTCAGTTTCCCCCTGACCGCCCATGCTAGGATAGTCTGT
Source organism: Nothomitra cinnamomea (assembly GCA_022345685.2). Taxonomy (NCBI): domain Eukaryota; kingdom Fungi; phylum Ascomycota; class Geoglossomycetes; genus Nothomitra; species Nothomitra cinnamomea. The sequence goes on along the minus strand of JAJDMX020000269.1, from coordinate 22,882 downwards.
TCTCATTTTTGACAGGGGTTGACGGCGATTAAATCCCCAACTCCACCAAGGATACCAAGGCCAACCCGCGTTGGAGACCTTCTACTTTTCGTCAGGGGGCCTGACAGTGCATCTGCATCAACGTGTACTGTTCATCTATTCAGAAAGATAGCGATCAAAACTTGACTTTGGTGTTGGACTCGGCAGATAGTGATACACTCGCGAAAAAAAGAGTGACGCACGGACCCGGGGCATACGGAGTACCTTAAACGGGATCCCGCAGTTGTGCGCGCAAGGGCGAACAGCTTGACATTTTCCGCGCCGGCTCAATCACGACTACATATTCTCGTTTCAACGCATACTTAGGCGTATAGCTCTCATACCCGGTGAAAGATACATTGGAAAACGTGTAAGTTTGCCAGTCCGTTTCAACTACAGTCCCGCAGCCAACTCGGTGGTTCTCCGGGATCTCCTAGCAAAGCTCGTGCCCTGGATCTTGTATAGACAGCATGCGCAGTCTCCCTTGGGCCGAAACCGTGAATTTCTAGAATTTTTCGCTGACGGCTATACGAGGTAGATGAAATGTCAATTGTTATTATCCAGTGTAGACTCAGATAACATTCCGGCCACAGAAGTTCGATTCCGAACGTGTTCGCCAGGGTAGGGACTCCTTCACCAAGCCTATCCAAGGTCAGGGACCTCGTGCAGACTCACCCCAATGTGGCAAGCCCTCCCTCGAATCGCCTTCGCAATCGCGATACATCCTTTCCAACCATCTTCTCCTGCTGACCTGCCGCTGGAGCTTGGGGATGAGCTGTACATCATCGAGCAAGGTGGCCGGGATGGCTCCTGGTATCGTGGATATCTCGTAGCGCCTCCTTCACTACTTGCCGGACTCACGTGCGTGAAAGGCCAAACTTTGGAGGCGCGAGTATTCTCGGGTATCTTTCCGCGGAGTTGTGTAGAGGTACGAGAAGTGTTGGGAGAGGAGCCTGTCGAGGAACTATACGAAGAAGACGTCGAAGACGAGGATGAGGGATGGTCAAGTGACACACAGAACGGAGTGAATGGGATAAACGGAGTTTTGAATGAGGAAACTGACCGAGGAACGGGCAATGTTCACTTTGGCAATGATGTTAAGGTTGGATCATTAAAGGGCAAGAATTCGGTCCGGAAGAAGAGACGGTCTCGGGCAGACCCGTTAATCTCAAGATCGTTATCTAGGAAGCAATCATCTGCTAGGAAGGACAAGAAGCCAATGCGAACACGTTCTCAGCGGTCTCAGAAATCCGTCATTGCTCTCTCACCCACCTCGAGCGGGCGTAGGGATCCGAATGCTCCAAAACCGTCTGCGCCTGTACCAATGCTGAAGATAGGAGATGAGACGCCTACATCTGCTCAGGAGCCCTTGGTCGACGAAATCGGCTCCTGTCTTAAAGAATGGCATTCATCTAATCTGCATGAGTTGCTGCTTAACAGACAATACCAATTGCTCGATAAGATGTCCGATCTTGTCCAACAGTTGGACTTCTCTAGACGGCAACTCCTCCATGATGTTCTCACGAATCATGAGCTGATGTTGCTGCGGGAAAGGGCAGTTTGGAATCTCGTCAAGGGTAATAAAATGCTTAGTCGGGAAGTAATTGTTCGAGATCCTTCAGAGCGAGGACGCGTACTTACCGGAGATGACTCGGCCGTGGAGATCACCAGTCTGCAATCTATCATGAGCCTACTTGACGCGCCTCCTTCGCAGCATATCGAAGGAGTAACGCTGCACCATCTGTTCTTGGACATAAAGGCATTTGTTGGTGTAGCAAACGAAGTGACAACTCTTTTGTTCTATTTATGCTCAAAATCCCCGGGGAGTCCGCCAGAACCAGTCTCGGAGACTTTCATGGTTGAGCTATCTGCGAACGGAACTCCGGTTGATCCTACTTCAATAGAAAAGATGAAAACTCTGTTCACAGACTTGAGCTCAACGGATCTCGGAGAAGGCGGAGCTGTTGAGTCGCAGCTGTTTCTTGTTGCGAAAATCCAGACAACCCAGGTTGCGGCGAGCGGAGGGTTCAACGCATCTCTACCATCAAGAGAAGGAACATTCTCAAGCAACAGAGCTGCCCCAGCTGTAAGTTCACCTGGGGCGGCGCCAAGTCCAAAAGGCGGAAGAATGAGCTTGATGTGGGGTCAAAAATCTGGCGGGGGTTCCCGCTGGAATCAAAGCAACAACCACCAGACCAGCCGATCGCTGTCGAGCAGATCAGGCCCACTCGGCCCTACCGCAGAGAAGCCAGGCACACCCAATACAGACGTCGATGGTACTGGATCAACCACAACGCAGAACAGTGGACAGCCGAGTCAGATTCTGATGAAGCGCAATGTCGGTGTTGGCATCCTCCATTTAAGCCAGTTTCTCAAGCAAGAGAGTGAAACGGAACAAATGATCAAGTTCTGGAGCCCCATAAATAACCCAGGCGCTGCGGCTTCTAGCGGTGAGAACCATGAAAATAGTGAAGACTGGGAAGATCTGATCGCAGAACTGGTTCCAAGTGCGACAGGGAGGTATGAAAAGACTAGTAGGGCTGACAGGCTTCATGTCTTCCTTAAATCTTTCATTAGCCTAGATGCAGAATCTGTGATTAAAGAAACACCTACTCTACTTCATCAGATTACGAAAACCAGCAAGATCGGCTTCTCTGGGGCCCCAACGAAACCGAGATCGGATATCTATTTTACCTTGAAGGAAGCGTTTCTGCCTCGTAACGCCCTTTTATCGCATCCGAGGACTGGTAGCCTCCCTTTAACACACCATCCGAATCTATCAACCATGCAACTCTCTTTGGAAGTCCGTAAACAATCTGGCGAGAGGATAAAAGACTGCATATTCTCTTCATCGAATGGCGTTGGAATGACAACATGGCGATCTGCTGTTGTAGAACGCGGCGAGGCCTGGGGAGAAACCTTGAAGCTTGTGATACCCGCTGACGACGTACCCGGATGTCATGTCTTTATGAGCTTGGGAGATGTTTTCGGACATTCTTTCGCGAATAGCTGGATTCCACTTTGGGAACAGCAGGCGTTTGTGCGTGACGGCAATCATTCGTTGTTACTATACCGGCATGATGAGACGACTTCACGTCCGAGATTGACGTCAAATACTGGCGGAGGCTATCTTTCACTTCCGTGGAGCTCAGGAGGGAAGGATGGCAGCTCGAAAGACGAAGCAGTGACTGGCCCAGTTGCTACTATTCGATTGAAGAGCTACCTTTGCAGTACAAAATTCTCGCAAGACAAAACCCTTTTAGGTCTTCTGAAGTGGCGTGAGCGGCCGGCTGGGGAGTTAATGGATCTGCTGAGACGAGTTGTCTTCGTCCCGGAGATTGAGATTGTGAAGCTTCTCAGTGAAGTCTTTGACGCCCTTTTCGGAATCGTCGTTGAGCAAGCAGGAAATGATGAGTATGAGGACTTGGTTTTCAATGCACTTGTCACGGTTCTTAACATCGTTCATGACCGGCGTTTCAATCTTGGGCCTAGCGTTGACCAGTACACGGAAAATCGCTTCAAGTACCCATTTGCTACACCTTGCCTTGTTCGGAGCTTTACGAGGCTACTCTCTAATCCGACCGATCCGACATGTTCCCGGAAGCTTCGCGCTACCCTGAAAGTTGGAAGCCACATGTTAAAGTTTATCATCAGTGCTCGAGAGCAGCAGAAAGCAAAGGAGGCAGGTATTGGGATTACCAGCTTGCAACCCACATTTACCAGGGATCTTCAGGGGATATTTAAATCCATGGAGGCATTAATCCGCAACCCAGCGCCAATTCTGGTTGGTACTCAAACACTAGCTGTACAGCACTTCCACACACTCTTACCTAGGCTGTCGGGGTTGTTTAAGACGGAAGAGATTCTACACATCGCTATCGATTTCATGGATTCATGCGCGGAGGTCAAGGGCAAACTGATACTCTTCAAGCTTGTCCTCGTCATTAATTTCTTCAAGCTAAAGATTTTTTCGAATCCAGAGTCTCGGCGAGCGCTCACAGCTAATACTGTCCGCTGGATTGCCCCGTACTGGGGCAAGACTACGGTAGTTTCAGCTCAGTGGCGCGAGCAAGTACGACTCTGCTGCTCAGTCTTGTCTGCCCAAGTTCACGAACTAGGAGAGGTTGCTTCAGATTATATCCCAAAGATCATCGACTCATATCGCGCAATTCAGGCCACTGAACGGAAAGAGAAGGAAACGGTCTCGCTCTTGTTCCCTAAGACGTATCCTTTCCCGACAAAACCTATCACCGACCGGCCAAAATTTGATGAAGCGTTGGTCGAATTATCTGCAGTACTCGCTGCGGTTTCCAATCTGCCCACCGGTATCCATTTGGACATTCCGGAATCCGAGCTGGCAGGATTCCTTCACAATGCCCTCCAAGTCCATCTTTCGATATTAGACTGCGAGGCCTTTCCGAAAGATTGGCTCAGTGTCCATATCTATCAACACAAATCAACTATGAAGACTTTGGAGTATCTTGCGGGCATACTGATGGACTCGTTCCTCCCACATCCAGACGAGGCTGAAGATTTTAATACTGATCTCTGGCGAGTCTTCTTCACAACACTTCTTAAGCTAGTTGGGAGTGATGCCCTGGCTTTGGAGACATTCCCAGAGCAGAAGCGGAGAGCTGTTTGGAAGATAGCCGGAGACGTTCGAGAGCAAGGTGCTGACCTGCTTCGGCGGAGCTGGGAAGCTATCGGCTGGGAGACAAGCAGCGATGATCGCAGGCGTTATGGCTTGGAGAAGATGGGTGGATATCAAGTACAATACGTTCCCAGCCTGGTGTCACCGATTGTCGCCCTCTGCCTAAGTGTTCATGAGGGTCTTAGAAGTGTCGCCGTTGAAGTTTTGCAGACCATGATTGTTAGCGAGTGGACACTGAGCCAAGACCTATCTGTTGTTCAAGCGGAGATGATAGACTGCCTTGACCAGCTTTTCAAGTCGAAGCATCTAACGGAGAGTATTCTGCAGAAGCTTTTCATCAGTGAGCTTACGGATCTCTTTGAGCCTCTAGCGCATCTACAGAACGACCCACTCTATATGGCTGTCAAAGATCTTATCGCTACCATTGACGAATTCCTTGACCTCCTGGTCGCCGTGCACGGCAGCGACATGACGGGCGAGGCTTCTTATATTCTGCATACTCTACGCCTGATGGAGTTCCTGCGAGACATGCAGAAGGAGGATATCTTCATTCGATACGTGCATCAACTTAATAGGGTACAGCTCGAATCAAGGAACCCTGTTGAAGCTGGATTAGCCCTGCAATTGCATGCTGAATTATATGATTGGGATGTGGCGAGAGAGGTCTCGGCACTGGAGGATCCGATATTCCCTGAACAATCAGCGTTCGAGCGAAAAGAGCGCCTCTACTTCGAGATGATTCAACACTTTGAAGATGGAAGGGCTTGGAATAACGCCCTCGCGTGTTATAAAGAACTGGCCGATCAATATGAGAACAACACTTTCGATTTCACGAAGCTATCGAGACTCCAGAGAGCAATGGCAAAGGTATATGAATTGATCGCCAAGGGCGATCGTATAACTCCTCGCTACTTCCGTGTTGTATACACGGGGATGGGCTTTCCGGTGAGCTTAAGAGACAAACAATTTATCTATCAAGGATCACCTTCAGAGAAACTCTCAGCATTCACAGACCGTATGCAGCAACAACATCCATCTGCCAAGGTCGTCTCTGCTGGTGACAAGGACGATTACGAAGGCCAATTTCTACAGATTTCAACCGTACTCCCTCATCGCGACCCGCTGCATACCGTTAACCAAAGGGCGAAAGTTCCAAACCCTACCAGGGAGTATCTCCTAACGGCTTGGCCGAATGTGTTTTCGACGATCTCCCGCCGACAAGTCAGTAGTATGGATGTGAAGGATCAGTGGGTTGACAAGTCCTTGTATACAACTGCAGAAACCTTCCCGACTATTCTCCGACGCAGCGAGATTGTCGCCACAGAACAAATACGCCTCTCGCCTGTGCAAAGTGCCATGGAGCGAACTTTCCGAAAGACACAAGAACTCGCCTCCCTGGAGAAGCGTATCTTAGATGGTACTGAATTGAACCTTACGCACCTTGTAGATTCCTTGAAGAATTCGGTTGATACGTCAGTTGCCGGCAGTATCGCTCTATATCACCAGTTCCTGCCCAAAAAAATCGAGCATAACCCTGACGATAGCGATGAGTCTGGAGAAGAACCAGAGCTGGATCCGATGGAGAGCGCGTTGAAAACTGCCCTCCTTGATCATGCGATGGTTGTTAAGCGCTGCCTAAACTTTCAACCCTCAGCATGGGCAAATCAACACCTTAAGTCTGCCCACGAAGATTTGACCCGAAGTAAGTTAGCTTGACCTCGACTAACGACATCTGCTGGGGCAAGGACTAACATGTGCGCGCAGAATTTGAGACAAGCTATGCAGCAGAGAACGCAACATTAGCACCTCCTGTGGTTGCTGCTACAACAACCGCGTCGACATCTCTGATGCATCTCTGGACAGTGATACCTTCGCCGTCTCTTGGACTCGACCCAACCTCGCCTACCCCTCCACAGCAAGTGCGAGTGAATGGCTTTGGAGATATGGATGGCCGGGAAACACGTCATGATAAGAATCGACTGAGCATGAGCTTTTTCAAGCGTAGTGCACCTGCAGAGAATAACGAACCGAAAATGAATGGAAACGCGCCATATGAACAGGAAACTAGTGATGGATCGAGTCGCCGGAGTCGAAGCAAAAGCATTGCCCGAAGAAGCTTCTTAGGTGGCTCATCAGAGGATGATAGTCGCTCAGAAGCCAATAGCCGACGTAGTACAAGCAGCCATCGACCAAGGACGAGTGGGAGCCAGACACAGAGCATCGGTGATCGTGTGGGCAGCGTACGAAAGAGGCTGAGCATACTCAAGATTGGCAACAAAAAGGCTAAACAACCCGCCATAAGGGTTGACGGTGCGATACAGGAGTGACTAGAGTTTCCAATACGATTTGGGCTGGCCTTTTTCTGATCTACTCTTTTCCTCATTTCTTTCCTCCAAACATCCTTGGATAAGCATTTATAATGCAGGCTGCGAAGCTACAACAAATAGCGAAGGCCACTACGCACGCACGAAATTATTCTCATTTGCCCTTCTCCAACCTGTTTGATTACAAACCCAAGAGTGGACATCTCACGTACCACCAACTAACTGCCTTTCCGGCTCTATTTTCCAAGACCTGATACGCGTCAATACCCACACCGTTCTTTCTTGTATGTAATTAAAATTTTGTAGGTTCAATACGAAGTACTAAGAAATATAAACAACATCCACAAAATATCCCGGTGTAAAATTCGGACTTAGTAAATAGGGCAACCTACAAATCCAGACTACAGAGTACCGCATTGCATAAACCCGCCCCGTTGGACGCCGTACATATGCAGTACAGATGTCGGTGAACGCATCATCAAACTTACATGAAATCCTATTTCCCCTACCCTTCTAGAACGAAAAAAGAAAGAAAACAGCCTCGCCGGCAGCCTCGATGCCACCCGATCTCGGAGGATCTGTAGTCTTTGAAGGCTGAGTGCTGAAGCGGAAAGTCGCTAAGCGGGCCGATCAGCAGACAGTTTGATATGACGTCACTGCGTTAAGTCTTGGTCGCAAAGGTTATGTCGCACGGCCGTCCCGATAGGATACTAGAAAGCCTCGTTTTTACGGAGTTGGCAGCAATTGGGTTGATGAGGCTTTGTGTTTGGATAGCGCAAGGCGGCTTTCTTTAGAATATGTCTTTGTTCCCTCAGAAGCATGAGAGTTTGTGCATTGTGGATGACGAGGCTCAGCCGCAGTGGATACTCTACATGGGAACGATGGCCTAATGCGGAAGGTTAGACATATGTGGGGAAACGTCACAAGGGACTCATGAGAGTGAGAGAGCTTATATAAACGTCGTCTTGACCTCCTTTTTGATAATCCACTGATCCGCAGCCAACTTACAACTCGCTTCACACAAGCCGTTTTCTTGAAGCACAAGACGACCCTAAGCTCGATTAAGCATCACAAGCTCAAGCTCAAGCTCAACCTTTGATAGACAGCACCCATAAGAGCATACTCGCAAGAATGTCCGGCAAACGCGAACCAAGCATTACTTCCTCCACCGCCCCGACCCTCACGGACACCTCTGATACCCAAAACTTCACCGCTTCCGGTCGCCCGTATGTTCCTCTCTCTTCCTACAACTGACACTAGTTCTCACTAACACTCCTCAGTATGCTTAAACAAGACATATCCTCTCTTTCAAACATGGTTAGCGAATTCACTCCGCAAGCCGCGAACCTCCTCCCAATTAAGTTTAAGGATTCAGACAAGATCATGGTTCCGATTGCCCTCCCTGACAAGGATGATGGAAGGAGAAAGAGTTGGTTCGGGAAGATGGATGAGAAGATCAGAGGAAAGAAGCAGAACGTTAAGATTGTGGAGATGACGAGGGGGGAGTATTTGGCTATGATGAGGGAGAAAGAGGAAAAAGAGAAGGAGGGGAAAGCTGAGAATGCCGAGTCTCCTGAAATCAAGAAGTGATCGCCTACTGAGAGAGTATATCTCTAGGAGGCGCCAGGTGTGCTTTGCTCAGGCTTAATGGTTGAAAGGTCGAGATGGCAATAAATTTAATACGTTAACTTGCTCTTGAAGACGTTTGCTGGCTTCGCTTTGCTCATTCCATCTCTTGCTTTGCTAAATGGGGAGGATGGACGTTCACTGAGCCTGTTCTTTGCTGGCATGACATCAATTGGCATCCTACTTGACCTTACCGAGACATTGACGTTTACAATATTGCTTTCATTCTTCCGCTGTGCTACGTACAAACCTTGTCATGAGACTGAATGTCTAAAGGTGCTCACGAGCTCTCCCGCGATACTCATTGCTGAAGATATGAATCGACCCTTCTGTAACTCTTGCTTCTATCTTTGAGCTTGATTCGTGAGTTTTTCCATGTACCTCGGTGTCAATTTTCTGCTTTGCCACTGCTGGGGAGTTGCTAGTACCTGCGGAACATAGCATCAAAAAGAGTCGGTGCTAGCGAAGCACTATGTGATGAAAGTCACTCTAGACGTTTCGGAAGTCCTTTTCGAGACTTGGGGGGTTCTAGCAGGCTTTTTATTGACCGATGAATAGCCAGAGTGTCTCTTGAATGACTGTCCTGGGCTGATACTTCGTTGTACCCCGTGTTATAGTCTCTAACAGTTGGCAGTTAGCTTTTCATTTGGTGGTCGTCTAGGAAATGTTCTCCTTTGCCCAAAATATTTCTACCCCTTCGAATGGAGCAAGTGAGTTTCACAAAGCCTTGCTCCCTCTGCCAGCGTGGTTGCTTTATGTGATGCATGACTTGGAGACCTGCTAGCCTTGAGGGTAGGCTGTTGCGTTGTTCTTAACAGCTCTCACGGAGGACCGGGAGTGATTGACTAGATGAGCCCGTCTACGCCGCTCTGTCTGCGTATGTACGGCATCCTCAGAGGGTGGTCAAGGCCGTTCAGGTTGCTAGTACGAGTGCTCGGAAAGAAATGTCTCTTTACTATATGCGTCTCGCCGTGGAGTCCGGGAAAATCACATCCCTTACAATTTTACCGCTACTTTGTGTTTGATTAGTTTGCTTACAGTTAGGGCTTCGAGGCTTAGCCACCATTTCTGCCTATCAGATTACGGCCCAGCCTCCTAAAGCAGTCACAGCAAGTTACTAGTGCCGCTCGCTCGACTACTCACCCCCCCTCCTACTGCGGTTCATCCAACTTTCTTTCTTACAGGCTTCCAACTTCGCAGATTCGGTTTATTGCCAACAGCTTCGACTTTTACCTTCGAGAGTAGCATTCGAGCCCCTCACCCATACCCACCTCACTCATCTTCGTCAAGGTATGTTATTCAAGAAACTCGTACGTCTCATCCACCTTTTATATACTAATTCATCTAACAGCAAGCTCGTTCGTCTGATTCTTCCAAGTTTGTCAGACTCCACATACTTCTGTTTTGCTTTAGCTATTGCCCTAGCTACTGCATCGATTACTCGTACTTTCACTCAGCAAGGCTAGCCTGTCATATAGTATTCTTTCGCCGGTTGCTTCTTGTATTTGCTCCAACTCTCATTCGGTACTAATTCCAATGCCTACAACGATCAGCCTTTGTGTCCACGCAAAGGCTTCCAGCTTTGTACACCTCGCTAAAGGTTTGTTTATATCTTCACTCATCCGCCTCTGGTGTAATGCATAATACTAACTACTTTCACCAGAGCATTTCCAAGCTCTCTCGAAGATCTTCTCCATCAATTCATTCCTTTAGACTGAAGCGTAAGTTGCTTGTTTACAGATATCCATTCTCCTTCCGTTCTTTCCTTTGCACGGACTCCAAGTGCCATTCACGCAGGAATGATTAAAGACAGTTCTACTATACTACGAATTAGTCTTCACCATGTATTCCATTACGCGCTGCAATTGTAGTTTTTATCTCCTACTATTTTCTATTCATCTCTCCGTATTCCCATTAAGCTTCTCAAACGCTTCTGCTATTACCCATGCCAATTCTTATAGCCTTCGTGGATACACCTTTCATACAACAATTATTTCTTCCTTCAATATCCTCACTCTCCATCTCTACCTGTGAGGGACTCATGCTAATTATTCTATATTCAGAATGCGTGCCGACTTCCATCGCTATATATACTTTCGACCTCACTTCGCTGAAGGGTGCTCTCGACGCCTCCATGATGCCTCCGCCCCCTAGATCTCAAAAGGTCGAAAAATATTCTGCAACTCGGCCTGGCCTGGTGCCGAAGCCGCAGTGCAACACAGCCGGACGGGGAGGGAAGGAGCTGGTGGAGGGAGCGAGCGGGTCGGTCAGTGGTAGTCATCGCATCACGAAGGCAATCAGGGCCCGCCGCTCAGCGAAGCTAGCGAAGCTTCGCAGCGCACTCGAGGCTACTAATGGTGACGGCAGCGGTGACTCGTCTTCCGACGAGCGTCCCCAATCCACAGGGAAGCGAACTCGGGGGAATGTTGCCGCTCCTGTCGCCATCACTCCTGCTTCTGCCCCGGCTTCTGTTTCCGCTCACGCTCCTGTTGCAGCGTCTCTGAGTGGCGGGCCAAGCTACAGGCCCTTAACTCAAAGCGCCGGCCTTGGAGTGACATGTGGGTAGTGGATACCGATCGCCCGACGAAGAAGGCAAAGGCAACACGGGAAATCGAACCGACTGAGCATGCCAGAGAGTGTGCCAGAGCCTGAACGGAAGCTAGAGCCATTCAGCAGAGACAAGAGCGAGTGTTGAGGTTCGCCCGTGGGAGGGAGGGAATGGAGAGGTTGACTGAGGAGAATCGCATAGCGGCATGGATAACCGCTGGCAAGCCAATGGCCGTCGGTACACAGGCTGGCGACGACGAAATGGATTGGATTCTGATTGGACCGCCGCCCGATGAAACGGAAGGGGTAGTGTATACTTCACCACTGAGGGTGGCTCGGACTTTAACCAGTCCGCCTCGGCCGTCGGGGCTTCGATAATTGCTCCTCCGGTAATCGTGCCTCCTAATACCGTCCATATCGCTCACGGCCCCTACCGCCACTGTCCCTATCACTGCCGCCCCGACCGCTACCGCCCCTATTACCACCGTGCCTTGATAACCCGTACCGCGTGACACACGAATTCGAGTTCTGCACTAGTGTAGGGTACTGTTGTGTAAGGAGGGGAAGTATAAGATGGAAAGAGTATCAAACCTAGTAAGCACATTAGCCAACTCCAGTGGGCTTGCTAGGTAGCTAGCATAGCTAACACACTCAAGTGGGATCAATTTACAATCTTACCTGTACCCGAGCGGAAGGAGTCAGCGGCATTTTTGGCCAAAGGCTTTTTGACGAACAAGCTTGTTTCCGGGACAGGATAATTATATTGACAGTCCGAGTCGACTCTGCGTCTTCCGCCTCTGTCGAACCTCCGTCTGAGGCCAACAAGCGTAATATCGACAATATGGTGACCTCCCAGCCTGCACCCACCGATAATGCGGTGACCATCCAGCTCGCATCTGAGCCAGCAGAGCTCAGTGACGGACCTACGCCTAAGACCTTCAATACCGTAGTCTTGCTTTCAGTTCCTAGATTGATATGCAATACCACTTTTCTCCGAGCGGAAGGGGTCAGCGGCTTCTTTTGCCAATGACCCTCTGGCGAGGGCGATTCAGCTTTAAACACACTAGTTTCTCGAAAGTGTTTGTCTCAGGTTGGAGGCATGTCCCGGGGTCTTGACTATTGCATTGATAATCTAGGACGATTCTTTGCGTGTTATACATTCGGAGTTGGTGGTTCTTCAACCTTACATTATCACGTGAGAACTCTCTCTCCGTGTTGCAAACTATGTATTGCACGAAGGACCATCCATAAAGGCCACTATGAACTGTTACCCGTCCGTTTAGCATGCCTAGGCTTACTCTTCCCGAGGATACGTCTATTCTACATTCGGCAAGCTCAACCATCATCGATCTACCAACAATTGTAGTGTTGGCAGCCTGTAATTTGCCTTTGGAGCCCGTGACAGCTCGGTCTTTCCGATATCTCTTCCACTTGGAAACCGTATGGGGTATTCTCTCCTCTGTCGCCACGTGAGCGCCTTCACTCTACACTGCGCCTAGAACACCGCGAGAAGATAACAGCAAGGTCACCAATAACTCTTCTACCTCCGGTCCCTGGCTTTCTATCCGGCCGTTTCACTTTTGAAGCTCTGCGGCTTCTTTTACTCCTCACAGTTACACGAAATCTTCCTCTTTTCATCCTGCTGTGGACGCCACAAGAAGAAGCAACTGCCGAGACCACCAAGGGCTCTTCGATCTCCGGTCTCTGGCTTTCCATATGGACTCGTTTTTCTTGAAGCCCCGCGGCTTCTTCTCTCGCTCGCAATCACATGCAAGCTTCGTGTCTATCATTTTGACAAACACCACCATCCTTTTTCTTCGTCAAAGGTCGCAGGGGGCAAATCTACGTCTGGAGGCAGGACTAGAAAGGGAGCTTAGTTTGGCTTTATCGTTCTGAAGTTCTCTGGCTTCTTATAGTTGCAGCAATTACATGCGAGCTTCACATCCATGCATTTCGACCAGCACCATCATCCTAGCCTTCGTCAAAGGTCATTGTAGGGCAAACTTTTGGAGACAAGACCTAGAGGGGGATCTGACCCGACTTTGTCATCCTGAAGCTCGCTAGCTTCTTTTAGTTGCAGTAATCACATGCGGGCTTCACATCCGTCTATCTCACTCAACACCACTACCCTGATCTTCGCCAAAGGTCGTTGGAGGGCAAACTTACTCCTAGAGACAAGACTTAGAGAGAGGAACTTGGTCTTACTTCGTCCGTTTAAAGCTTTGTGGCTTATTTTCATCCTCAATGCAATGTGTGAGATCTACATCCATCGTTTCGACCAGCACCACCATCTTTACTCTTCGTCAACAGCCGCAGGAGTGCAACCCTGCTTTAGGAGATAAAACTTTGACATCAACTTAGTCTGACTTCGCCATTCCTTTCTTTAAATAGGTACATAAGCACATCAAAAGCTCGCTATCCTACCGTTTCGCTTTATCACCGCAGGAGGGTCCTGGAAATGAACCTACAAAACGGACAAAACAGCCAAACAACAACCGGAAAAACCGGAAAACCCCCGGAATTCGATAAAAGCCCTCTTGCTTCAGTTTCATAGCGCGTTGAGATTGTGCAGGGTGTTTTCAGCTCAGTTCGTCTTTCCTGCTCTCCTGATTAAAAGAAAATGAAGAAGAAATTTCACATCGCCTTGTCTTCAGGACGGGCCTGCCTGTGAAATCCAAAAAAAAACCTTTTACGTGACCAAACAAATGTAATACATACCAGGCCAGAGTGGTAAAAACCCCAGCTAGACATGAACCCACAAAACCCCGCCATGAGTTTCAATTCACAACTAAACTAGACTATAAAAACAGTCCCCATCTCAAAGAAAAGGGCCGTTAATTTCATTACTCAGCCTCTAGACTAGACCGCCTTTCCTATGATTACAAGAAGAATGCTAAATCACACTTTCCTCCCCCACAAAGAACGAAAAACGAAAGATTTACAAATTCCCCCTCTCCGCCTGCTCCCTCTCAATCGCCTCAAACAGGCTCTTAAAATTCCCCGCGCCAAACCCATCAAAGTTATTCCGCTGAATAATCTCGATAAAGACAGTCGGACGATCCATCAACGGCTAAATCCACACCCCCCCCCCCCAAAAGTCAGCACAACCCAACCAACCCAGCCCTCGCGCAAATCGAAGGGAAAAAACCCCCGGAGGATAAAAACACGGGGAAAACTCACCTTCGTAAACAACTGCAACAAATACCCCCCCTCATCAAAATCAACCAAAACATTCAACCTCCTAACCTCCTCCCAATCCTCCTCAATCCCCACCCCAGCAGCCTTCAACCTCGCCCTCATAGCCACATAATACGTCTCCGGCACACTGATAAACTCCACGCCCCTCCTCCGCATCCCCTCCACCGTAGCGATAATATCCTTCGTGCGGAGCGCGATATGCTGGACCCCTGGCCCGTTGTAAAAGTCGACGTATTCTTCGATTTGGGACTTTTTTTTGCCGGCGGCGGGCTCGTTGATGGGCATTTTTATCAAGTTGTTGGGCGAGGACATTACGATGGATTTTAGCGCGGAGTAGTCGGTGAAGATGTCTTTGTCGTCGACGGACCAGAAGCGGTGGAAGCCGAGGCAGGTTTCATAGCTGAATTTGGTTTGTCGGTGGTTAGTCGGGGAGGGTGACTGTGTCTATGGATGTGAAAGGGGGGGGGGCTCACTAGTCGCAGACTGTGTCCATTTGCTCCCAGTCTTGGTTCCCGACGCAGTGGTCAATAGCTTCCAATTCAATCCTCGGCAACAGCTCATTAAGAGGGTCTTCCTTCCCCGTCGCCCTATACCCCGGCAAGAACGCCCCGCGGTAATTCGCCCTCTCGATCAGCGTATGCGTCGTATCGCCATACGTCTTAATGGTCGCACTACGCACCTCCCCCTCCCGATCCCTCGCCACACTTGGTTCCCGGACAACCCCGGCCCCCTGCTCCACAGCATGCGAATACACGGCCACCACATCATCAACCTCAAAACTAACATCCTTAACCGCATCCCCATGCTTCCTTAGATGGTCATGAATCTCCTCGAGGAGCGCCCTCTCCTCGTCGGGGATCGAGGGGTCCGGCGCGCGGATCGGGGATGTGAGTACGAATGTTACGCCGCCGTTGGAGACGACGTGGCTGGCTATGTAGCGGGAACCGGTCTCGAGGCCGCGGTAGGCGAGGTGTTGGAAGCCGAGGCGGGCGATGTAGTAGGATGCGGCTTGTTTGGCGTTGCCGACGTACCAGGTGATGTGGTCGTAGCCGCGGTAGACTAGGGAGGGGTGGGGGGTGGAAGGAGGGGAGCCGCCGTTGAGGTCGGTTGAGGCTGGGAAGGTGGTGCCGTTTGAGGCGATTATTGTTGGGGAGACGGCGGAGGGGGCCATTGTTTTGGGTGGGAGTGGGGATTGTTAGATGGGGTGGTGTAGTGGGGTTTAATTGGAAGATGGTGATTAGGAATTGGTTCTCTGGATTGAGTGTTTATGAACCTTTTGCGTGAGGAACAAGTGGTATGATGTTCACCGTCTTTCACCCTCCTAGCCAAACCAACCTCATAAAAACCACGGTAACTTCGCCTTATAACAAATAACGACAGCCCACCCCAGAACGCAAGAAGGAGCCATTTCCGCCAGTGGCCACAGCAGAGTAGTCCCAACAAGGCAATCAGTCGTACCACAAAGCCACATCCCCACCTAGTCCGCACAACACGGTGAGACAGGGGCCATCATCGCACCTGACGGATTCCCCCTGCTCTCTTCTCAGCGGGCCGGATTCGATTTTCTGCCAGGCGGTGAAGAGGTGATTGGTGGGGTTTGTGCGGGTATCGACGGAATGACGTGAGATTTGCTTCGGCTCGGTTGGCGCCGGGATGGTCGCTAAATTGTAGGGAGGCGGGTGAGCCCCGGAGTCATCTTTTCTTTGTTCACGTCAACGGGGTCCATAACGTTGTGACCGTGATTGGCGACGACGGGAGGATGAATAACGAAGATTACTTATTGGCTAATTCCGGTTACTGTGACAGAGCGTTGCTATGTGAACTAACACGGCAGATACATAACTAACATCCACAGCCACCTCTTTCCCGCTCTACACAAACCATCAAACTTCCTCTCAGACCCTTCCCTCTATCCCCGACACCACCACCACCACCACCACCAAAAAATGCCACCCCCCCTAACCCCCAACGACAAAAAAACCCTCTCCCTCCTCTTCGACCCCGAATCCTCCCTCTCTGCCACCCCTCCAATCTCCACCTCCCTCCCCACTGACCCGCACGTCCCAGACTCTCTCCTCCCCTCGATTCGAGCAAGGGAGTTGGAAGCCATCCGCTTGATCGAGTCGCTCACTCGTGGTCCGCAGAGTATAGATCCCGTAGTAAGAACACAAGCGTATATCCACGCCGAGAAGATATTTACTGGGATCGTGGAGGAGTATCCTCGTTATGCGAGTGCGTGGAATAATCGGGCGCAGGTGGGGAGGTTGAGGTGGGGGGATCACGTTCTCGTCCGCTGCCAGCCTGGTGAGGGTGAGGCCGTAGCACCAGGGGTGGAAGCGGTGAAGCAGGTCCTGGGGGATCTGGAGATGGCGATTAGACTCGCGTCGCCGCCTAGCCCGACTAGTCCGGCGAGTCCGGCGCAGGCGAGGGTTTTGGTGTCTGCGCATACACAGCTCGGTGGCCTTTACTACACCGCGTCGCAAGACCTCGCGCGTCTTCCGTCGCCGTATGGGAACGGGATGATCGCGAGTGAGGAGCAGAAGACCTATGGTTTAACGACACCGGACCTCTTCCTTGGGTGGAATAGAACGAGATTCGAAGAAGAGGGAAGAAAACACTTTGAGCAAGCTGGACGGTGGGGCGGGAAAGTAGGACGGGAGTTGGCTGTTAAGTTGAATCCGTATGCGAGGGTATGTGCGGGGATAGTGAGGAATGCGCTGAGGGAGGAGATGCGTGGGAAGGGGGGGTTTGTGGAGGAGGAGGTGAAGAAGATAGAGGTGACCAAGGTGGGTGAGAAGGTTGATGGAGCTGTGAAGGCAGAAGAAGAAGAAGGAGAAGAAGAGGTAAAAACCGCTAATCCCTATGAAATTGAGAAGAATGAAGATGTTAAGAAGATGTCAAGGGTGGGAAGGGAGACGACTCCGTTACTGTCCCTACAGAGACGGACAACGCGGCCCCGACGCGGGTACCTCCGAGTTGTGATCCGCGCTTGGAGACGCCAACCCCTCGTTAACCGTATCCATGTCTACCTCGTCATCTCCTACGCCTTGCACACTTACTACCTGGCCTGGAAGCTAGGCGATAGAGGACCCGTCAAAGTCCCAGTGTTAGAGACTGACAGCACGGAGACACGGAGACAGCTGGAACGCGCTGGCTTGAGCGAGGTTGGAGGAGTTAATTGCGTTGAAGCGGGAGCGGATGAGATGGGGCGGAAGTGGGGCGTGCATCAGGACAAGGAGATGGACTTGCTAGACGGGTGGGATAGCCTGGAACGCGAGACGCTAGACTCGTTTGAGCGGGACATGCTCGCGGGGAGGCTGAGGCCAATCCCACTGCAACTCGCATTGAGGCGTGGGGCGCGCTGGGCGGTGAGAACTTGACTGATGGGTGTGGGGTCTTGGAAACGGGAGGAGGAGAGGAAGCCGGGGTGGGTGAGAGGAGAATCGAGAGGGCGTAGGGAGAAGGAGGGGGGATGAAGCCGTTCCATTTTTTATTTTTTGGGGGGGAGTTGTAGGGAGATGGTTAGGGAGGCGTTTGGGCGGCAGCTTCCACTGCCTCCGGACTGTGTTTTCCTGTGTAATAAAGATTGTTTATTTGGTTGTGATCTAGAACAATTTTTGTATTGTTTCTTCCTTTTTTATTTCCCCCACCACAATTATATTCACATATCCTACCCATTTCTGGGAGATTACTCTGGAGATTGGAAAGCACCCTATCACGGCTGTAACCCTAAGCTACAACTTCCCGGTCCATACAAACCTCGGGTTAAATTACACACAACCAAACGTCCTCCGAGCCCCCCTAGTTCCACGCCGCGGATCTGCAAATGCGGCAAAATAATATACATACCCCTCGGGATCTCCTTCCCCCAGAACCACCTGCCTCTCAAGTGCAGATCTACGCATCGTGACCACCTACCTACACTGCCAGCTCGCATGTATGTAGTGCACAAGTCAGGAGGGTAGGTACATGCACGAGATAAAACAGATTAAAGGGTAAGCATTTCCGTTTCCAAGACGGGAAGTTCTCGGCTAGTGGCGCATCATGCGGGGGACGGAAAAAACGGTCCCTGCATGAATAGCGAGGCGAGAATTACCCGTTGGGAAAATTTCCGGATGGGAATTTTGTTTACCTGCGTGCGTGGAAAGCGGTGTGTGGGACGTAGGACGGCGCTCGAAGGGGGGAAGGGTTTAAATTGTACAAGTAGGACGGGTCTGGGAGGGGATTAATTGAGTTGAGAGAATTGAGTAGTTTTGTCGTTCAATTGAGTGGGTTTCTCTACGAGTGTTCTGTCTGTTTTGTGGTTGTGGGAATTGTACGTAGCTGACTGACTCTCTTCGTCGCGTTGCTGGAGAGATCGGAGACTGACGGCTTAGCTTTTTTTGTGCGTTTCGTCATGGCAGACCTTCCGACGCGCTTCTACTCTTCGTCTTTACCGCCGGGGTGAAAAGAAATATATATACGGTTAGTTCCCGAATACTTACCTCCTGCAAGCTCTTCGACAAACCAATTGACTGACCCGTCCTCTCTCCGCAACAGATATAAAACCTCCACCCAACCCCCCAACCCACCGCAAACCCACCAATTACCCAAAAAAATGTCCACAATAACCAAACTCCCCATCGCCGTCGCCGGCCTCGGCCGCATGGGCCACCGCCACGCGCTACACCTCCTCCACCGCACCCCCCGCGCTATTCTCGTCGCCGTGTCAACTCCCGATCCCAAAGAGCTAGCCTGGGGGAAACAACACCTTGAGCCCTTCGGCGTGACGTTGTACAGCGACTACGACGAGATGCTCAAACACGAGGGATTGAAAGCCGTGTTGATCGCTAGCGTGACGACTGTGCATGCTGAGCAGACGGTTAAGGCCATTGATAAGGGATTACATGTGCTGTGTGAGAAGCCTTTGAGTACGAGTTTAGCGGTTGTGAGTTCTCCCTGCTGCTTTCTTTATGTGCTACACTGGGTCCGGTAGGGGCTGATAGATAGCTTGGGTAGACGAAACAAGTTGTCGACTATGCAGCGAAACACCCGCATTTAAAAGTCATGTGTGGATTTTCCCGTCGCTTCGACGCCTCATACCGTGACGCCTGGGCGAAGATGGACGCGGGTGTCATCGGACGCCCCAGTGTGCTCCGCTCCCAGACCTGCGATAAACTCGATCCCACGGGGTTCTTCGTATCCTACGCCGAGTTCTCAGGTGGGATTTTCGTCGATTGTGCGATCCATGATATCGATCTCACGCTGTGGTTCTTCGGCGAGGATATCATCCCCAAGAGCGCCAGCGCGGTGGGGATCACGGCCGTGAGTCCCGATTTGAGAAAGCATAATGATCGCGATAACGCAGTGGGGATCGTGGAGTTTTGGGGTGGGAAGATTGCGTATTATTACGCTTCTCGGATGATGGCGCATGGACAGGAAGATGCCACGGAGATCATTGGCACGGAGGGGAAGCTCACGGTTAACCTTAATCCTCAGGGTACCCTGGTTGGCGTCTACGACGCACAGGGGATTAGGAGGGAGGTGCCCCAGCATTATTACGGCAGGTTTGAACAGGCGTTTGTGACGGAAGCTAATGAGTTTGTGGAGGCGGTGCTGGAGGGTAAGAAGGTTCCGCTGAGGTTGGGTGGGGCGGCGAAGGCGGTCGAGATTGGGTGTGCGTTGCAGGAGGCGCTTGTTACGGGGAAGACGGTGAGGTGGGATGAGAATGGGAGGAGGGTGGAGAGGGCGCAGTTGTAGACGGTGGCGGGGAAGTGGATCGTGGGACGTGGTGAGCGGGTGATGTCATAGGCGGTGGACGTAGTGATAAGCTGGCGATTCTGTGAGCTGTTGCTGCTCGCGATGGTCACCCTTTAGATGGTTAGCTCTACTGCCGGTGGTTGTGGTAGTGATTCGCGATCCTAGATCAGCTGATTTTATTCCTTTTCTTTTCTCTGCGAGCATGTCTTTTTCGTTTGCTTACGTAATGACCACTTCCTGGGCCTCGTTCATAGAACCGGTTGCGAAAAAAAGTCCGAATCGAAAGTTCTATTGTAGTCTGCAGCTATCCCACCCGGCACTGTGAATCGGTTGAAGTTTGTTGAATCGTTCCCGACTTGAACTCGACGTTCACGATCGCGGCCTTTGCCGTCGCCAGCCGCGCCCAACCGCACCCGCTTATCGATAAGATTGTCCCGCTTCGGCTTTGGAGCTGCATGCATACACATGTGCATGAGGAGAGCTATAAAGGAAGCAAGCTTTGCGAGTTTACTGTGGGTTTGGTGGCGATCCTGTACTCCGTAGCGTTGGGGCAATTGCCGGATGACCTACCTAATACGCATTGAGCTACTAAGTGGGTGATAGCGTAATAGCGCTATGCGGGAGGGTCAGGCCATGTTGCCGGTACTCTTTTGTCTCTCGCCCGCGGTGGTCTTTGAAGGACCGGTTAGCCATGGACGGGAGAAACGGTGAACGGAAAACGCGGGATTAAGGATGGATGGATGGGCCGAGCTACAGGTTAGGTAGCCGATGTGATTGTTGTAATTTTTTTCCGGGGAGCGGTTACCCAGGGTGCCAGGGTAGGGAAACGGCGGGATTGGGGAATTGGAGCTAGGGAGGGATTGGGTGGCTGATGTGATGGTCATATCTTTTTGGCTTAGCCTCAGCTGGGGGGTGTTATGGTGACGCGATGAAATTGTTGGTAAGTCCGTTTTTATTTTGGACTTCTTTGCTTCTTCTTTCTGTTGCTTCTGCCCTAATAAGAGGGGGATTTTTCGGTTCAATCTATCTACTCCTACTTTGTGGTTTTGGAGATTATCCCGAAATCGCTAAACTATGTTCCTCGCGGCTTTGCTCCAGCTTCCAATATCCTACTTCCTCCTTGCCGGTGTTGCGGCGGGCCTCGTCTCTGTGAGCTCCCTCCCTCGACCAAGCCCCGTCCCATTGATCCCCGAGTGCAACCTAACTAACCGCCGCTTTCCAGCTCCTTGCCCTCTCCCTCTACCGCATCTTCTTTCACCCATTAGCCAAATACCCGGGCCCATTAGCAGCGAAACTCACATCCCTCTACTCCCTCTACCACGCGTGGCTAGGCGACCGACACCTCGACTTCCACCGACTACACTTGAAGCACGGGCCCGTGGTGCGGTATGGACCGAACCAATTGTCATTCAACACTTCAACGGCATTGAAGGATATCTACGGGTTCGGGAAGAACGTCAGTAAGGGGGAGTTTTACTCTGTGTTCCCGCCCAAGAAGGGGGCTGAGAATACGCATAATGTAGGGGATAAACTGGTGCATGGACGGAAGAGGCGGGTGTTGAGCCAGGCGTTTGGGCGGGAGGCGGAGAGGGGGATGGAGGGTCACGTTTTGGATCACGGTGAGAACTCTGGGAGTGATGTGGTAATTAGGTTCTTTTTTAGTAATAGGCTGGCTGACTCTGGATACTAGTTCGGACGTTTATCGAGAAGATCGCTCCTCCAGCATCGGGCAAAGGTGAGAAAACAGGTCTCTCTGATGGCCACGCAAACGGGAATACCACAGACGAGAAAACCCTCTGGTCCCCTCCACGCAACATGTCCGACTGGTGTAACTACCTAACCTTCGACATGATGGGCGACCTCGCCTTCGGGAAATCCTTCGACATGCTCTCCCTCCCCGACAACCGATTCGCCCTCGAACTTGTCGGGAATGCCGCACAGAGACATCTCATCTGCGGGACCTTCCCCCCGCTACACACCCTCCACCTTGACGGCCTGCTCTTCCCGCACATCGCGAAGGGCCGCGCTAGGTATATGCAATACAGCGCCGCCCAATCCCGGGCCCGCACAGCCCTCGGTCCAACACCTGGTAGGAAGGACTTCTTCCACTACCTCCTCTCAGCGCGAGACCCAGACACGGGGGTGGGGTTCTCAGAACGCGAGCTGTGGGCTGAGAGTAACCTCCTCATCATCGCCGGGAGCGACACGACCAGCACCGCCCTCGCGGGTATATTTTTCCACCTTTCCCGCCACCCAACCGTCCTCACTCGCCTCGTCGCAGAAGTCCGTGGTGCGTTTCACGACCGCGAGGAAATCACCCCCAGCACAGCAACCTCTCTCCCCTACCTCCGCGCCTGCATCGACGAATCTCTCCGCCTCGCCCCCCCCGTCGCAGGCGCACTCCCACGGGAAGTCGGCCCCGGTGGATGCTCAATCGACGGCCTACATATCCCAGAAGGAACCGAAGTCGCAGTCCCACACTACGCGATCCACCACAACACGCAATACTTCCCTGACTCGTCCACATTCCGCCCCGAACGCTGGCTCGTCGACCCAGGCCTCGACACCATTGGCGCGGAGAAGCAACGCGCGTATGTAGAAGCTGCGCGTGGAGCGTTCTGTCCGTTTTCGATTGGGCCGAGGGGGTGTATAGGAAAGGGGTTGGCGTATGGGGAGGCGAGTGCCGCGATTGGGAGGTGTGTGTGGGAGTTTGACTTTAGGGTTGCGAGGGGGTTTGAGGGGGTGCATAACTATTGAGGTAAAGGTGATGATGCAGGTT
>JAJDMX020000268.1:0-57189 GCA_022345685.2 Nothomitra cinnamomea | reverse complement strand
CCAACCAAACCCCCGCCACCCCCGCCGCAACCCCATTAACAACCCACCACCTCCTCCCCCTCCCCCTCCCCTTCGGCTTCCACCCCAACCACGTCGCCAACCCCCACGTAAAATGCCACACCCCCACCCCCACCAACGCTACAAACCCCACCAAACTCCCCACCGGCGCCTTCGCAAACCCATGCCCCACATACCCAAGCCCAATACTCGAACTCCCTCCCTCAACCCACACCGGGAGCACCCGATTCAGAAACACATGTCCCGCCAGCAACGGCACGAGCGCGTACCCCAATACACTCGTCCCGCTCAACGGCGGCCATGCAACTTTCCGTCTCTGTTCGTGAGACTCAGCGCCGTAGCGGAGGGTAGAGAGGTGGCGGCGGTAGAGACGGAGGGCGACGCCGGAGGCGATGTGGGTTAGGAGGGGGAGGGCGAGGAGGAAGGGTTCGGTGAGAGGGGATTGATACGCAGGGCGGACGAGGAGGAGGTAGGGTTCTGAAGGCTGGATGGAGCGGGTGAGGAGGGGGAGGAGGGAGGTGGTTGTTAGGTGGAGGGAGAGGAAGGGGAGGAGGGTTGTGGAGGTTAGGAGGTGGATGCGGGTTACTGTTGGCACCGGGGAGGTTAGTGGGGGAGGATGGAAGAGCGGTTGGGGGGTGGGTTTTTTGGGGGGGAGGACGTACGGTAGTAGATTGTGCTGTTTCCGTGTAGGCCGAGGTTTGAGGAGCGGGGAGGCGCGGGAGTGGAGGAGGGGAAGTAGGAGGTGGGTTTTGAGGAGATGGGAGATTCGATGGGTGATGGGTCGAGTTCTTGCATGGGGGTGAGGGATAATCTGCGCTCTTCGCTAGCGCTACTTCGCCGGCGATTCATATTGTTTCTAGGGCATTCAAGAGGTTGTATGAGGAGGTTGGAAGGAGTATTTAGTTGGTAAAAAGTGTTTGGTGAAAGGGAAAAGGTTCGGCGGCGAAAACGGTTCAGGGATGTGACGTCGGCTAGTTATTAGACGCTCGGACCACACCTTAATTTTTCTGCTGGAGAAGTGGCTTTTGGGTTCCTTGTCCCGCGCTTCAACGCGTTTGAAGACAACATTGTAGGATTTCATAGATATTTCAAAGATGCCACGGGTAAGTCTTTTGGGTTTCTTCTGAGCGGAGGTAATTTACTAACGTTGAGTAGGGAGGCTTTACAAACCCGGCGCCAAAGGTTTGTCCAATATTCGAAACTGTGGAAGTGGGATGTCAGAGCCTGATGTGAGGGACTGAAGACAGAGAGTGCGAGGGAGGCACGGAAGTCGTTTTTCTGTGGGTCAACTCTGCATGCCCTGATGGCCGTCCGACTCTAATCCGAGTACGTGCTCAAGGTGAATTATGTCAAAAGGTAGCTTTTGCGTTGAAGGCTCGGCGCGCACGTTCAACTGATATGTCATAGGGCTACGCCCGCATGAACGAGTATGAGGCCCATCAGTCCTCATACGATCACCAACACAAAAAGGTTAGATAAACAGCGTTCTCCCTTGGCATATGCATTTGCTGTGTTGTCTGAGAGGTCCGTGGGGTATATTCTATTTCGAGGTTCCACTTTTAAACGCCGAGAGTTCTCGCGGTGGGAAGTCCGAGCATGAAGCTATCCAAATCTAGCCGGATCTACTTACCGTTACACACCTACATATAACGAAGCTCTGCTAACCCTCATCCCAGCGTCTAAAAGAAATGAAACAAATGCAACGCGACCCCACAGCCACCGCCAAAGCCCGAAAAGCCGAACGCAAAGCCGACGAAAAATCCGGTCTCATAACCATCAAACCCGTCAAACTCGACGGTTCGTCCGGGCCACCCGCCGCAGCACCCGGCGGCGGGTTCAAAAAAGGCGGGTTCAAGAGTGCGTTTGCGGAACCCGCTGCATCGAGTGCGAAGAGTGATAGTGAGGAGGGATCGAGAGCAACGAGGTTTAAGAGGGTTGTTGCTGCCGGTAATGGGTTGGGGGAGGGGGGGGATGAAGAGAGTGATACGGGAGATGAGGGGTATGTGATGTATGATCCGCGGAGGCCTACGGACTAGTTGAGTTGGGAAGGAGGAGTCATTGTACTATATTCCTTTTTTTTTTGAGAGATGCTCGGGATCTTTTGATGCCTTTGCTGGGTGGGATGTGGGTTCCGCGATGGATGGGAGTACCTTTTCAGCTAAAATTCGTGTTGGGAAACGCGTCTACCTGGAGTCTATGTCACGTCCGATTCATCTCCTACATGGGTTGTTGATAAGGACGTGAATGGTTTCTACCTGGAGACTATGTATGTTGCACTTCGTGATCGGCGGACACATGCTTCCTGGACAGCACCGTGATAGCTGTTGACTGTTTCCCCCGCCTTCGTTTCTCATTACGTTATCTCCGTCCCGTCGTATACATTGAATTTAGGCATCGTTTTTCGACCAAGGAAAAAGCCGATAACCATGTCCATGGACCTCGGATCTCAAAAATACTCTAAATTCCAATGAGGAGTTTTACTCGTAAATCCCGAAGTAAATCCAATATGATCCCAGGTCTAGCTAAATGTTCAAAGACCATCTCAGAACGAGGCTTCGCTGACCCCACCTCCGCCCTAGTTGCCGGCCTTGTATGTACACCCATGTACCACATACCCACCACAAAACACAGCCACCAAAATTTTCCCAGGAGCCACCACTTCTCAGCCTCAAGGAGATGCGCAGTTTCCCTGCCTGGGGTTTCCCCGTATACCTAGGCTGAGCGAGCAGACCCTCTAAAAACCATCATCTTGTCTCAGCTCTCTCAGGCCAAATATGGTATGGCAAGGTTGATAAAATAAACCTCGTTTGCGGAACACCGCACTGCTGCCTTGTACCCATCTCTTCACCGTGAGCGAATGCGGTGATCCCCGACGAATCGAAGAGATCGGAGGGACCGCACACTGTCTCCAACGGGGGGGTGCCTGTCTGTCGAAGGCGGCCAGCACATGGCTGTCGGTAACTTGCTCGCTAAGAGATGTGCTTACTGGATGTAGGCGTAGTGAGGTTTGGCTACCGCAGTTTGTCTGCCTGGTGTGGCGCTAGGCTACTAGTGTTATTCGTATGAAAAAATAAAAAAATTCTATTTTCTGGCGACGTAGAGATGGCCTGCGAGGAGACCGTCTACACTGGGTGAATAAACAAAAACGTGCGGTGTTAAAAAGAAAAAAAGGGAGGTCGAGGCGGAAGGAGAACGAACTCATAGCCCGTGTATGTACTGAGTACCGCGTACTTCCACATGTTTGTTGTTGCGTTCAGGTGCGTGCATTTTGCTGTTGTGGCACGTTCACGGACGGACGGGTGGGGTGGTGGCGGGGAGGCCGGCAAACAGGCAGACAGGCAAGCATGCGCCGAGATACAGAGGCGGTGGCAGGACCGGGGCTGATAGCAATCATCCCAAACTTGGCTTAGGGAGGAAAGAAACTTCCCGTCGGCACCGCCAGCGAAAGAAAAAGGTGCCAGAGCCCGGGGACAGGCTTTTTTTCTCTTCTTGGTGGTTCAAAGGGTGCCGATCATGTGGCTCCAGTGGTTGGAAATTTTGACGTGTAGCCTACTTCTCTTTCGTTGACGAATGGGTCGCGAATCAGGCTGCCCTGATAGCCGACAGGCGCTTTTCGATGTTCAGGGCTCCCGATGGGCTGGGCTATGCCCCGGCTGCTTCGACTAGATGTTGCCTGGGGAAAATGGGCGCATTCAAATAGGTCTTGCAGCTGCGGCCTTTTGTCCTTGTTTATTTACTCGGGTTTGCCTGTGCGACGGGGACCAGGACTTGAGGGCTTTTTCTACTTCCACACGTTATAACGGTTTTGTGGAGGATATTTCTAGATGCTGAAATACACGTCCCCTTCACCGGCTGATATGGATTCCAACCGAGCGAATGCCACCAGCGTGCTGACTGAAATGTTACTGCGTCGCAAGCCGCTCGTTGAGCTGGATTTGAACCTCGCTGCAGCCCAATTGGTGGACAGCCGACGAGCCACGGACCTCGAGGAGGATTCGCCAGCTACGGACGAGCGGATGTGGGAAGAGCATCGACGTACGGTCAGACAGCGAGAACCGGAACGGACGGGGCTCAGATGGCCCTTAATGGACTCGAGCGTACCAGACGATAATTCCAGCGGCGGAGAAGAGCAATGGTGGGATGTCGAGCCCCCGACGGAATTGACTTTAGTCGAGGCCGGCACGCCCCAGGAAATCTGCAGGATAGTTCGAGAGTCGTGGGACAGACAATTGGCGACCCGAGCACGACGATCTCGAGAACCGCTACTGCTGGCTCTGGTGGAGGATGGCACTGCGTTTCCCGGCTGCTACTACCCCGCTGACGACATCAGTCCGGTTGGCGAGGCAAGCTCGTCGTCCAAACGGACCTCCGCTATCAGCTTTGCCGAGTCGAGCTCGAGTCGGCAGAAACGTGACGATCTGGATCGCGGTAGTCCCTCCGAGACGACTCTCTCGAGCGCGAGGCAGTCCAAGGCTTCGTTTCCGAGTTTTGGTTCGCTTTCTCATTCGACTTCGAGGAGTTCGAATTCTAGTGTTCAGTCTGTGCTCCGCGGTGCCGATAAGGATAACACGGCCCCGTCGGAGGTAGATGGTTCTCAGACGACAACAACGGCAACAGCGATTATGAGCTCTCCCCCGCCACAGGCAACGCGTCCAGCGCCCACCAAGCCAGCAAGATCCCGTGTGCTGTTTCCCCCGAAAGCTGCGCAGCTAGTGAGAGGGTTTTTGAAATCCAGGACGGGTGAGGGGTTAGTTAAGACTTTGCCCCATGAGCCATCTCGAGCTATAGCTAATTGGTTGACTAGGGAATGTGCTTCTTGCCTGGATGATATGAGTAATCGAAAACTGGTTGCTCTGCAGTGCCAGCATAAGTACTGCTCGGATTGCTTCTCGAAGTTGATTGTGTACGTTTTCCCCCGTAAATATTCCCAATTGAACTCCCAAAAAGCCATGTGCGAGACATCACGTTTGTGTTACCAAAATTACCGGAACTCATCAACTGACCGGTTCTAGCACCGCCCTAATGGACGAATCCTACTACCCCCCCAGATGCTGCACCACGCCCATCCCCCCCCCGACCATAAAAACCCACCTAAGATGGACCAAAAAACCCCTCTACAGATCCAAATCCCGCGAATACTCCATCCCCCCCTCCGACCGCCTCTACTGCCCCTACCCCACCTGCCTAAAATGGAACCCCCCCTCCAAAACCCCCGTGACCTTCAACTCCCTCAAATGCAAGTTCTGCAAGGGCTCCATCTGCTATACGTGTCGTGGCCCGGCTCATGACGCCGCGACGGATTGTCCTAAGGACTTCGCTATGGAAGCTACGCTTCAACAGGCCGAGAGGAGTGGTTGGAGACGCTGTTTCAGTTGTCGTGCTATGGTGGAGAAGTTGTCGGGGTGTATTCATATTACGTGTAAGTGTAAGGCGGAGTTTTGTTATGTGTGTGGGTTGTTGTGGAAGACGTGTGCGTGTACGGAGGAGGATGAGTTTCAGAGACGGGAGGAGCTCGTGCAGAGGCAGGAGGAGTGGGAGCAGGAGCAGAGGGAGATTGGGGAGGCTGTTGAGGCTGTTGAGAGGGCTGAGGCGAGGGAGGCGGAGCGGGTGGTTGAGAGGGTGGAGAGGCTGGAGAGGGAGAGGAGGGAGAGGAGGGAGAGGGAGGTGGTTGTTGGGATTGTTAATGAGCAGAGGGGGAGGAGACGGAGGGACGGGGTGGTTGGGAGGGCGAGGAGGGAGCTGGAGGGGGTGAGGCGGAGGGATGGGGAACGGAGGGGGGTTGTGGCGAAGGAGATGGAGGATTTGCGTGTGGCGCTTGGGGCGGTTCAGAGGATTCAAAGGCAGAGGATTTTGAGACGGCATAATGATGGGGCTGAGGCCCGGAGAGCTGGGCTTGCTGTCTCCTCGTCTTCTTCCTCTTCATCGTCATCGTCATCATCCTCCTCCTCCGCTGGTGACGACGCCCAACCCAATCCACCCCCCCCATATCTCAATCCCCAAACCGAATCAAGACCGCGGTCGGTATCCAAGCAGAGAGCGGAGGGGGAGGCTGAGCGAGTCGGGCTCGAGAGATGGGTTAGGGAGGTGGAGAGGAGGGAGAGAGCGGAGAGGAGGTGGTTTAGTGTTATGGCTGCGGAGAGGGAACGGATGTTGGTGGAGGTAGAGAGGGAGAAGTTGGGGGAGGGGATGGGGATTGGGGTTGCGAGGTGAGGTTGAGATGAGATGGGATAGGAACTGCACAGGCCGGGAATTTGGGAATTTCTTGGTTACATCGTGGCTGGGATCTACTGGCTTTTTCATTTTTTTTTTTTTTTTTTTTTAGCGTTATGGGGTTTTCTTCGGGAGAATGTTTTTTTTTTTTTTTTCGTGGAGGTACATACATACCTCCGACGACGGGAAATTGGGACATTGGACAGTAGTAATGAATGAATGGATGGATATCTCACCATTTCCGAAATCGAATCTGGGAACGAATGGAGGGAAATCGCTACGCTCGTGAGACACGCATTTTTTTGGCCGTTAACGAGGTGTCTGACCCTCCGCATCTAAAGCCACTCTCCTCTCAATAAGGGAGCAAACTGTGGGTAGGCGAGAGTCTCGGTCACCCAGGGTGGGATAGGGGTCGCACCACTTGAAAGCGGCGGGGGTATGTAGGGTGGGTGAGGCCGGATTGGGTAGGTCTAGGGAGGGACAAATGATGGGGGGTGAATAAGCGATGGGACAGAGAAACGGGTTGATATGGTTTAGACCTAGAGGGAGGGGGGGGGGGTGGATGGAGAAGCTGGTGCTGATTCTGGTTACCTTGGAATTTTAGCCAACAGGATGGTCTGGGGAGGGAATGGCGCGGAGCGTCTAGCTCGCCGTGGACGATGCGATGGGCTTATGGGATAGTGGAGTATGTTCGTCTTAGTTAGTCTTGTAGTCTTGTTAGGTTTGGTCTTCGAGGTGCTCTAAGCTTTCGGGAGGGAAGGGGGGAATCGAGGGGAGGTGGCGGTGAGTTATGGGGGACTCTTGGTCTTTGTTCGGTGGGCGAGGACTCACTTGGATTAGATGGGATGACTCCCCCAGGATGGGGTAAAAGAGAGCCTGAGCGAGTCATAGGTCAGTCGGTCGTCTTGGGTGTGATGCCTTATCGAAATTCCGCCGTGGCTTGCAAGTTAGTGGTTAGCCGTGTATTGGCTACTCTGATCTTCATGTGGCTTGTTGAAGTTAGGCGTGAAGTGAGCCACTTTTCTTGGCTATTGTGTGATCTGTAGAACAAGTGTATTCTCATTCATTCTGAAGAAAGCCGGTACATAGCTAACTAGCTGAAGTAGAGGAGAGATTTCGTCGTTATTTCCATTTGCAGAGAAAAAACTTCCGAGACTCCTTGCCGTTTTTCTGTCGTCTCGTTCTCGGACATGACATTCTGGTTTGAGAGACATCTGTTCCAGACAGCACAATGTCGAAGGAGAAAGATGGGGTGGGGAGTTTGATGATCTGGTGTTCGTAAGATGGCTCGTAATATAGATCGTTATATGACTTGCAAGATAACTCATGATCTCTCGGGGCCGTAGAACAAAATTCAAATAGAATCAGGACGCGCTAATATCCGGGCACCGTGTACCATGCGAAAATTCCTTCCTAGCCGTTTCTGTTCCGCCTGATTCTCGGTCTGCTGCATGTCATCAGACTGCAAGTTTGCAAAGATGTTAAAGAAAAAGGAAATGCCGAATATAGATCCACAAAAGATTGAAGTAGATAGAGATAGATGTGAAAGCCCATTAAATAGTATAAGAAAACGTCCACTGTGATCTCTTCTCAGGCTCACGCGGAGGAGAATATCTGTGGGTATATTATAGGACGTCGTCCAGCACCAGCTGGGAGTGGGCTTCTTGCCTATATCTCCAAAACTTAAACTCTGACTGCCGCCCGTTGTCTATCATCACCACCTTGACTTTACCCTGCCAACTCATCCAGCCACCGCTGTACACCTACGGGTTCGCCCCAATCCCCCAAACCAGGTGGCCGAGGGGGCTCCTCTCCTGGCCATCGTGCAAATCGAGGGTGAGCTGCAGCGTCACCCCTCACGTGTCCGCGGTCACGGCTATGCGTTACTGAACGTGGAATGCGTTCAGAGTTGTTTGAGGCTTGACGTCCACGAAGATGTTGATCCTCCAGCCATGGTGGGTAGCGAACTGGGCCTGGAGGAAGGCGTTCCACGTATTCAGTTGCATAGTCGAGTACAGTTCGGTGGGTGTTATCTTCTGGATTATTGTTGTTATTACTATTAGTGGTATTGCTGCGGCGGATGGTTTGATTAATCGTGGTGTACTCGTAGCGGCGAGCAAGGCCTGGTCGTCTGGACCGGGACTCGTTGCGTCGCGGCGGGACAAGCGGTTCAATGGGGTCGAAAGGAGAGCGCACGCCAGCGTTACGTGGGGGTGCTTCTGGTACTGGCTCTGCTGGTGGCGCTGGGGGAGGGGGAGGCGGCGGCAGCGGCGACGCAACGCCTTGCAGTGGAGGAGGTGGAGGGGGTGGTGGAGGGACATTGCGTCTCTGTCGATTTCGCATGTACGGCCGGACGTGATTTCTCATCGCATCGTCCATGATATCGCCTCCTGCCGCAATAACCCCAGCCAGTGCCGCGAGATTCTCGTTGTTACGCACGAAACCTGGTCTGTTTCTAACAAAGTCTTCCATTTGGACGCGATACGCCATGTTTCGATCCTCCTGTTCTTGACGTTCGCGGCGTGCTGCGTCCATGTGGTAATGGGGGCCCGGCCGGCGGTGTCCTAGCCCTATTGGGATAAACACATTATCGTTCGGCTGATCGTAGCTGAAGAGAGGGCAATCGCAGGTTTTCCATTTGGCGGAACAGATCATGCAGAATTCTGCGGTACAGCGACTAGAAACGCCCCCACTAGTTAGCACAAGAACCCAACACATAGCATAGGATGTGTAAAGCGTACCAAGTCATATGGTTGCATCCCTCTTTCAATTCCACCATTGCTGAGCAGTTGTAACACCGCTTCCAGCCCTCTTGTTTGGCAATGTCAACAAACTTCTTGGTTTCCTCGTCATCCGGACAATCCTTCCCAGCGTGCCACTTTCCGTTGCACGTGCAGCATACTTTGGTGTTGCAGCTGTTACACTTCCCATATTTCTTTCCATGTGTTGTACCTCCAGAAGTATCTGTGTGAATGTTAACTGGCTTGATCCACTGGCCACAACCTTTGGTCGGGCAGTAGATTCTGTTCTTGGTTGTAAACTCCTGGTACTTTTGGTTCCATAATCTCTTAAATTTATTGTCCAGGAGTTTGTCAACATGCTTCAGAGGTATGTGGTCCGCGGTGCAGCATTTCGGGGGCATATGTTGAGGATCGGTCACGGATAAGTTGAAAATGCGGACTAGGCATTCGTTGCACATTATATGATCGCATGCCAGTTTAGCTGTCTTCGAGACGGGTGTATCAGTTGCGCATGTCAGACATTCCACCCTAGATTTTTTATGTCTGATTAGCATATGTTGCTTGGCCGTTACCGTCTTCATACAGAGTATAATCTTACATCGTTTCAGGGGCACGCCGAGGAGTTCGCCCAGTTTGGATTCCAAAGAGAGACGCGAACCCGACGCTGTTCCTCCGATCCCTGGTGCCGGCACCAGATGTAGTAGATATTGATGGTGTAGCAGATGTTGATGATTCAATGTACGATGGAGCCTTCGCGGGTAATTGCCGGGCTTGAGATGTGCTGTTTCTTCTTGCTGGAGCTGGTCGTGATGTGGATGAACTTGGTTCTCTGACAGAGGCGCTTCTAATACTTGGGTCAATAGGGATTCACTTCTCTGACGTGGACCGAATGAAAAAGTAGACCGACCTCGTGGTTCTCGAAGTTTCATTGCTAACTATAGATGCAGCCCTAGGCCGAGTACCGCGTGTTGACGAACGTTGGAGCAGTGGGTCAGGAGCTTTATCAGGTTCCCGGGTCCGGTCTCTCCATTCTCCAGCGCCCTCTCTGGATGATTTATGTCTCTCATCCCTAGGTTGGGAGCCCTCGGTATTTAAATTCGCTTTGGCCGATTCCACCTTGGATTCTGATCGTTTCATCGGAGAATGCTCGACTTTCTTTGCAGCGACGCTGGACGCTCGGCGATCTCTTCTTTCATGGTCTCTTCTACGAGTGTCGTGAATTTCATCTTCCGTGTCACTCTCGTGCGTCTCCTTCCTTCGCCTGTGTCTTGACGACCTATGCCTATGCACATGCTCTCTCTCCTTGCCTTTCTTCTCCGACGATTTTGCCTTTGGCGCTGCGACCACGATAGTAACCTCGCTGACGTAGTACGACATCGTAGTTCAGTAGCCGCTGTATCTTCTATCAAAGCTGTGGTGCCGAACACAGCTCACCCCCTCCCGACGTGCTCGAGGATTTGGTGTCCAGCCGAGCTTCTTTCAGCTTGATCCCGTATCTTCGAGTGTGGAGCTGCTCTGGTGTCTGTGTCTCCGGTGCCAGCCGTATCAATACTCAAAATGAAAGGCTCCGTTGTGAGTGTCGCACCTGGAAGATATCTTTGCTGGCATACCCATGAACACCCAACCGCGAAAGCCTCACCATTCGACGTAGGTCCTGCACTGTCGGGAGAGTTGCATCCAATCTTCAAGATTTTCGCGCGCCGCCACCCAACCGTAGCGGGGTGTGTATGCAGCCCGGCCGGGTTTAGCGGGTTTTTGGCAGGGTCGCGTGTGATTGGACCTGCCCGCACGACTGACCGTTCCCGATGCAGTTTCCTGCAGCACTTCTACAAGGCAACTGCGAAATAGATGCGGAACCTGATGTCTCATCGGTCCACCGCTGACATGCTGTAGGGCATCCATCTCAGCGGGGGTGAGACAGAGTGAGGCGTGATCCCTTAGCCTCTCGTTTGCCTGCAACACCGGGTGCAGATGCACCTGAATGCGTCTAGAAGGTCCTCAACTCCGAGTTAGATAGCCAACGAGCTCAATAATGACCGAACCTTACGCCCTTTCATTCGCTGCAGGTGTAGGTGTGCAAGGTTTAGTTGTCGATTTTTGCCCGGTTTGTCACTCAGCCTTGTCTGTCGTCTCATCTGGTCAACTGCTCGTTTCCTCTGGACGCATATATCTGGGGATATAGGAGACGAGCACCCTACAGGCAAGACTTTCCATATAGTCTTAGCTGCCTTTAAGATATCTACTATCTCTCCCTTAGCTCTTAAAGGGATAGTTCAGGCACTTTCCCCTGTACCTATTTTCCAATATCTCGCGCTTGGCCAGTATGGAAACAAACCCCTATGTACCTGCGTTGGGTGATTTTCCGCCAGTCCCCTTTAAACTTCTTCGTTCTTTAGGCCTTGGAACTATTCAATCTGGCCTCAAGCCTAGCTTCCAGTGAATCTAATAGTGATTTGCGTACTCTTTCCACTGTAGTTCGTGGCTATTAAAGCTCTCTCTCAATCGGAGTTGTTCAAGGGATAACTCGTAGCTATCTTCAGTCTGCGTGTTCGGTGTAAATCCTAATAAAGTCATCTTATTTCTTATGACCGGCTTCTGCAATATCTGGTTGTCGTTTGCTTCGAGCGGTCGCGGCTTTAGAGTGGGGTGTTTTGATGTATTCATATTCCGAGAGAATACGACTCAAGTTTGCTCGCTATCTACTCAACACTCAACGCTCATCAACTACCAAAGTGCCGCCCTGTCCAGCACCTAAGTTGCGGTGTACTTATATACTCATCTCTACCTTTTTTCCGTCTTCAACGCTGAGAAGCCAAGACATACCGGAAGACATACCTCAGAGCCTCTCGCTTGAGCCTGGCCCACCCCCTTCCGCATCTGCTAGCCTTGGTGGATGTACCAAGGACATATATAGTGCTTTTAAAGGCGCGCACTAGCACCCACTTCCGCTCATCGAAAAACAATGGTCGCTTACCCAGCTTAACTTTCGGATGTATAACCCTCCGCCCGTCTGGGTCACTTTCTTACAGCAACAACTTTGTCACCAGGACATCCTCTTCCGGTCTCCTGCCTTAAACGCTTCACGGTCGATCTGAATTACCGACGGCCTTTCAACCACAACTGTTTTGAAGCTTCCGTCTTCTATGCAGAAGAGATTCTTCAAGGAAAATCTCAAACTTTCGGTAAGTCGATTCGTTCATTCAACCTCTCTAGTACAGGTTCCTGAGCTCCGATATTCGTGCCACTGATTTTCAGCCATACTGAAAGTCCACCACGCTATCTGCCGACCCATCTAACTTATCGGCAACCTTTAAGTGACAGCGGTTTTCGAGTTCCTGTCTTCTCGCCTCAGGGGTTTTTTCGGCGACCGTTTCGAACATTCGGTAAGCCTATTCGTTCATTCAATCTCTCTGACAGAGGTCACTGAACTCCAGCATTTAAATTACTAGCGCCCAACGACATAAACAGTCTTACGAAGGCTTCCTCGATCCACCTACCCACCTACCTTACTGTCGACTTTAGACAACCGTTTTGAAGTTTCTTCAAGAACCACTTCGAGCTTTTGGTACATCTATCCATTCATTCAGTCATCCCACCAAATGTACCTAAACTCCGATATCTGAGTCACTAGCATTTGGCGGCTTGAACAGTCTACCAAGTTTTCCTTGGATCTGCCTTATCGACGAGTTTTGACGACAACCTACAGTTTTGACGCTTCTTCGATAACTACTTCGAACGTTCGGTGAGTCCTTTCGTTCATTCTCTGCTACTTGTTGTTTCCTGGCCCTGAGATTTTGAGTCAATGGCATTCGATGGTATGATCTACCAAGCTGTCGTTCCTTCAACAGATTTTGGTAAGTGGGATGGTTTAATATCGCCTGTTGCAACGTCTTTCAAAATAGCTATTCACGTGCAAATCATCCGGTGACCCTCCGAAAATCTATAGTCTCTGTAAACGGCAATTTGTTACTTATTTTGATTCGTTCATATCTTGTTCGTGATGCACAAATTGCTAACTGAGGTTTGTTGATAGTTGAACCTTATTACATAAGCCTGGCTTGCTTCCCCGCCAGTTCATGATCCGCGATGTTTATTAAGCCACTGCGGGACGCGATGAGGGGCAGTTCAGGTCCGTACTATTCTTTCCTTCGTTAGATTTCCCTTCTTCCACAAAACTACGCTTTAGAAGCAGGGTCCGCAGTTCTTCAGTTCATTCGCTAACACACGAATTATTACTCATAGGTAAGCGGGTGGTGACTCATCCGAATTCAGTGTCGCGCAAGCCACTCCCGCGTAAACCGCTTTCGCGATTTGACGTCAATATAAGAAGCCCATCCCACTGCAACAACTCTAAGGAGGGCATCACTGTCGCCCAAGCAACACTGTTGGAAATGGACACGGCTATGGATGGACGAACTGACGCTGCGACTTTCGGAGAGGAACCTGCGCTTCTGGCCAGTCAGGTATCCATCGAAGAGGCTGAAGATGTGGCATTTGATATTCCAGAATCATATGCAGAGAAGGTCAAGTGGGTGGTTAGTCAAATGAGAACCACCTTCCAGTTGGCATTGGTAAGATTCATCAAGCCGGACCAAGAGATCTCTCAAGAGCTGGAAGTGAAGCTCGTCCTTTTCCTTCGCGCCCTCAACGTTATCGAATACACAAAGACCCTCGAAGACGCGGCAAGACTTCAGTATAAGTTCAAACACGTCCTAGACAACCGCGATACTAAGTACCAAGCATTTCCTGAGAAGTATATTGAGCGTGTCCGGGCATTGATGGAGAAATGGAAGGAACAAGGATTCGCTTTGGAAGAGGAGGTGGAGGAGGAGGAAGGGGAAGAGGTGGCTGTGCAACCCGGCTCTTCAGGTGCCGTCGTTAGGAGCAGGCCCATTAAAGTAGCGAAGGATGGAGATGCTCCTGTTATTCGCCGTCCTCACCCAAATCATCCTATATACGGCAGAACTGGCATCATGCGTGGTATTCTCGTGGCGCGCGGTGCTACTCGCGCTTATCGTCTTGATGACGAATGGCCAAAGATTCCTGCGAAGGTTTTTGGGGCAAACGGTCTCCATGTTGGCGACTGGTGGCCTTTGCAGATTGCTGCTCTGAGGGATGGTGCGCATGGAGCTCGCATTGGGGGAATTTATGGCGATCAGAATCAGGGAGCTTACTCAATTGTCGTTTCGAAGGCTTACGGTACCCTTGACGAAGACGAGGGCGATATCCTCTACTACTCTGGCTCTGGCTCTCACGAAAACACGTCCAATGTTCCGAACGAAACCCGAGCTACGCGATGTCTTGTCGCGGCTCTGACAACGAGAAAGCCCGTACGTGTCCTTCGCGCTGCTTCGGGTCACGCATTTGCTCCATCTATCGGAATCCGGTACGATGGCCTCTACGAGGTTGTCACCAATCGTATTTCGACGAACGGAGTGGGTGGCGCTTACCACCAGTTTAAGCTTGTGCGTTTGGAGGGCCAACATCCTATCAATATTGCTCGTCCAACTCGTCAGGAAGAACGACTAGCTGATCGGGTCTCGCTGGGATATTAGAAGGGCTTATCCGGTGGTGACTTGGGCGCCGGAAGAAGGTACTGTTACAACTAGATGCTATCTGGCTGGCTCGTAAAAATGGGTTTTCCTATATCGCCGTGGGGATATTTTGTACTGTCCTTCTCGCATCGTTATAAAAATGATACCATGTTGTTATCCCGAACTTCACCAATGTATCTTAGCTAATCATGGATGGGCTGTGGGATCAGTGGCTCGGAATGATTTTCCTATTATAATCACACCCGTTCTAAGATCCTAACATGTCTTTATGCAATTTGCTCGTACTATGGCGAACGCCTTTATATAGATCGTAAACAAAAATGCAAGGACGGCTTATCCAATGTTTAGTTCACCGTTCATATGTGATATCAGAGCCTCTCCCAGTCTCTATACAAACCATATTTCCACTTTCAACCGTCAAACGCTGTGAAACGTTTCTATGCAATATCTCTGAGGGTAAACCCGAAATTTCTATACCCCGTACCTGGGGGAAACCTCCCGGGAAGACCACAAACAGTACCTAAACGACCAAGACAGCCAAAAAAAAAAAGGCTCTTCACCTGGAGTATTTGTGTACAGGTGAGCCGACAGTGCCCATTGAACCACTTTATGGCCGAGGATCGACACAGATGTCGTAAGTTGAAGGATCCCGGAAACGGTGTACAGATTGAACGCGGGTAAAATTTATAGTATGGAAATAGCTGTGTCTCAGGACAATGCACATACATAACCACGGGCTTCCTATAGGCGTAAAGCTATTGCGTGCATATGGTCCTTGATAAGTGAAATAACTTGTCTTTCCCATTCGGTATCCCCTGCATCATATCCTCTTCTGCCCCCAAAGCTCAGCAAGATCTTCCCCATGAAATACTTGCTTCTATCCTACCTGTCTCTGAAAATGCCAATACAAGAGAGGGTTTCTTTTAGCAGTGGACCGTTAGCCTGTCTCAAGTGAAAGCAGTTCGTGCAGTCAGACTCTAGGGTCTAGATGCGGTATGACTCATCCACCTGCTTCCTTCAGTATCTTCCTCGAGGTATCTGTTGTTGCAATCTCATAAGGCGTCCGGCCACGTTCATCAATAGCATCAGCCTCAGCTCCATACTCAAACAACAGCTTTACCAAGTCCGACTCACCCTGGCTAGCCGCATGGTGAAGAGCTGTCATGCCCTTATTATCTTTCGCCCTCACATCCGCGCTGTGTCCCAACAGGGTCTCTGCTGCACCCTCTGACCCACCTAAAAGGCAGGCCCAGATCAGTGGAGTTTCGCACTTCTCGGTCTTTGCCTCTTTATCCGCTCCACTATCTAGGAGTATTCGTACGATCTCGATATCGTTCGGGTGTCCCCACCGCCGTGCAGCTAAGTGTAACGCTGTGTACCTCTTGGTGTGACGCGTTGATACCAATCCAAGCGTCGCTCCCCTTTCAACTAATAAACGGACGACAGATGGTGATCCCGATTTTATAGCGAAGTGTAACGCTGTTGTATCATCGGAATTCCTCCATTTCCGTCGAAGCCATGATCCAGGAGCAAGCGCGATATTGCGTCATCTCTGTGCTTTGCAGTCTCTTGGAGGGCTCCAACTAATTCCGCCGCTGTTTGTTCTTCGGGAGCGACCTTGTGCATCAGAAAAACAGATACAACAGCGAAATCCTCCTCACAAATTGCTCGTATAAGCACGTGCCAATACTGTGCTATCCAACGAGCATCCCTAATGTTCAAGCTATTTTCATACTGTTCTATGGTTTCACCGACTCCAAAACCTTCGGCCCCAGCATCACAGCAGGTTCTACTCTTAAAGTATGACGCGGTGTGGTGCGCTGTGGGCCGTCCTTTTTGCTCTTGCGCCAGCATGGACAAAACCAAATTGAAAACACCACTGAGGGGACGTTGAATGAAATCGCGATGTAGGGCCTGCGTCGGACCCATAGAGAATCCTGCACCCAAACATGCCGTTAGCGGAATTAGCCAGGTAGCGATTCTGGTGAAATTGCCACGGAACGACTCGTCCTCCCCATGTTCGCCGCAGCGGTGCTCCGTAAAGTCGCCGAGTGTTTTCCGACAAGGCACGGTCAACATTTCCACGAAGACACAACCCATCGAGAAAATATCTGCTGACTTCCCTCTTTTATCATACTTCCACACCTCTGGCGCACAGTACTTTGGACTCTTGGCTATCAAACCATCCGTCTAACTATGGTCATGGGGAGAGAAGCTTTTTGATATCCCAAAATCCGCAATATACACCTGATATCCGCCTGCATAATTCGTATTCTTCTTAACAAGAATATTCGTTCGCTTGATGTCCATGTATTTTGTCGTGTTACAATGAATATACTTCAGTGCATCTGCTAAGCAGCCGAAAAACCGCTGAGTGCCAATACCGCAAGACAGTCCTCCATACTTAAGACAGGCTCTGCTAGGGAAGCCGTAACATGCTCCATAAATACAGATAGATCGTAATCTGCGACAGGTTATAGGGGGATCGCAAGAGTCTTCCCCTGGACATAACTTCCCACCAGCCGGATATGGGCGTGCTGGAGTTTCTGGAGATGCTCGACCTCATTTATGGCGTCACTGAGCCTCAATTTGCGGCTGCAACTCATAGACTTCCTCGCTAGTAGAATGCGTCGACACCGAACCTTATCTACCTTCGCTGTAAGGGAGGATCCTATACGAGCCACCCATCTAGGGGAAACTTCTCAAAGCGGCCCAATTCGACGTGCTGTCCTTTACCCGGGGGTCGACCGGACCAGTTTAGCCCGTGCTCCATAGAAGGAGCGAGACCTTTGGTCGAGATTAACCAGGAGTATTCAGTATCACTGGCGGTAGTTTCCCCATGCGGGTGAATGGTGGGCCGGTGATGTGCTTGGTAGACAGAGTTTGGCGTCTAGGCAGGCGAGGCACGTGCACTATAGTAAGCCGTTGAGGGTTCGATGCTTTTAATGCTAGCGGAGAACGCAGGTGATGCACGTGCGCTGTAATAAACTGGTGAGGGTTCGATGCTTCCAGTACCAACGGAAGGTGCAGGCGATGCACGAGTGTTATATTATGGAAGGAATACACCGGCGACTCTTGCGAGCTCGTAGCAAATCCATGACGCACAACTGATAATGCCTGTGAGGGCTGTCGAAAACTCTTATGCGGGATGTGATCCGAAGGGAGGTCGGACTGGAAAGGGGCCAAGTCTATTTGTGGGGACGAAGGGCGGTAAAAGGATGCTGTTATAGAACCTGAACGAAGAGACACCCAACCTCCAGCTTCTTTAGGCGCTGATGCTAGTTTTGAGCCTGCATCTTCTCGTTGAGATAGATACGATTTCGCTGAAGATGCTATATCTGCGGAGAGTTCATACGTCGGCTGGGGTTCCGACTCTATAACTGTTTCCAAGGCGCAGTCACCGACAGGGTCTAAGCCCATAGTAAGAAGCTGTTGACTGATTTTCGATGGCTGGACCTGAGGTTAAGGGAAGTAATTGCAAGGCTGGTAGCTGTCTACGGTATCTAGACAGTGATGTGATCAATCAACGGTCGACTAGAATGCCGGGCTCTAAATGGCTGAACAGCTTTTGTGTTTTAAAAGAGAGTCTCACCTACAGCCAGAGCGCAGCCTCACTTTTCGAAGGCCAATGGGGTTGGGGCTTGCGGCGCATTCACGCCCACAGAGCCTGACAGGAGAGCCTTGCTTATTCTCATTGAATTCCATATCTGCGGGGTTCCGGAGCCTCGCCAGGGGCATCCCAAACCCTATTCTAAAGGATTCTTGTTCCGGTGTGAAGTGTGGGGAAGGTCAGAAATCTACGTGGAAAAACAAGCGATAAGATTAGATAAGATCAGATAAGCTTTCGTGATTGTATCATATCGTTCTGAAACAGCGCAAGAACAACCGGAGCATTAGCTTACGATAATCCACGGGCATAGCAATGGACAGCCCTGGCCAAGAAACATATACTTCAAAAGGGAAGCTGAACAGCTCCAGTGTCGAATTTAAATATGATAGCGGCGCTTCGACGCTCTCATGGCACTTCCTTGATTCCCCAGCCAAAGCAGAGCCTGGGATATCCGCCGGGAATATTATTTTCATACGCCGCGACTTGGATGCTAACCAAACAGTAGTGGAAAATGGTGACAAATTCGAGGCCTTTGAAGTGGTTTATATCGGACAAG
Organism: Nothomitra cinnamomea; assembly: GCA_022345685.2. Classification (NCBI taxonomy): domain Eukaryota; kingdom Fungi; phylum Ascomycota; class Geoglossomycetes; genus Nothomitra; species Nothomitra cinnamomea. The sequence goes on along the minus strand of JAJDMX020000268.1, from coordinate 38,499 downwards.
GCAGCGAGGCCACAAACATTAACCTTAATTTGTTAACGGTCACAAACCCACCACCTGCCTTCCTCTCCACAACTCTACCCATCCCGCCTAACACCCGCTGGCCACCACCCCATCTCGCAGTCCTACCGACTGCCTCCAGCCAGCCCAACATCCATATAATAGTCTCTACTCACTCCGGCACCGGCCTAGCCGAAACATTCTTCACCAACGTCCTCCAACCCCTCCTAAACACCCTTATCGTCCCTTCTTCAGCCTACACAATCCATCACACCACCTCCCTAAGCACGATCACCGAACTCGCACACTCAACCTTCCTCCCGCGAGCCCAGTCTGGCATCCCACAGACCATCCTCCTCCTGACGGGCGATGGTGGCACTCTCGACATCCTCAACGTCCTCACCCCTTCTACATTCACATCCATCTACGTCCCACCAACACTATCTCTTCACCCTCTTGGCACAGGCAACGCCCTCGCCCTCTCCCTCCTACCCAACAACCTAGCTTCACACATCACACAAACCTACAACCTCCCCTTCCTAGTCAGTGGAACCCCAAACCCACTCCCCACTCTCCGCACGACATTCTCGCCCGATGCTAGGCTCCTAGTCGCGGAATCCACACAAACAGAGCCAATCCCAAATGGCGGGACGCTCTACAACGCCGTCGTCACATCCGCAGCCCTACACGCCAGCCTAGTCGGCGACTCCGACACCCCCGCCTACCGAAAATTCGGAAACGACCGTTTCAAGATGGCCGCGCGGGAACTCCTCTCTCCACCTGAAGGCCCGCATGCTTATAAGGCAAAAATAACCCTCCTAAAGCAACCCAACGAGTCTAACGAGCTGGTGGAGCAAGTCCTAGACGGCCGAGAATACAGCTACATCCTCCTAACGCCTATCCATTCACTCGAATACACTTTCACAATCTCACCTTCTTCGACACCACTCTCGGGACAACCATACCTCGTTACTATTCCTCCACTCCCGGCTGCGGACTTGATGTCTTTACTCCAGCTCGCTTACCAGGGAGGTCAACATGCCCAGGATCCAAGGGTGGGGTATGAACCTGTGGAGGGCGTGAGGCTGGAGTTTGAGGAGACCAATACGAGGTGGAGGAGGGTTTGTGTGGATGGGATGATTGTTGGTGTTGAGGAAGGAGGTTGGGTGGAGGTTAGGAGGGAAGAGAGGAGTATGGTTAATGTGCTGGCTAATAAGAGATACTTTTCGCGGGAAGCATAAAGCCATTCATGGCTCTCTCAGGGAATATAGAATTGATGCATGGCTCGTTCAAAACATATAGAAATAGAGCATATTAGGAGGAATCTCTTTTATTGACCCCTATTCTAAATAGCAGGGAGCAAGCGGTCTAATTTGATGTCCGAAAATTATTTCGAGTACTTAGACATGAAAAAGAAAAGCAGTGCAAACTAAGGAAAGCCAGCCCCAAGCGAAGATGTAAGAATAGAGAAGCCTCGGAGAAAGCCCGGCTATACTATACTTTCTCCGTGTCTTCACCGTGAGCATATTATATTACAAACGTTACAATTCTAGAAGTTGGAAACCGCAATGGCAATAGCCTGCATATCACTGTGACTGATGCTAACGTCCACTGACTTCACACCTGCTTTCTTGGCTGCGGCAGCAGCGTCGCCGTGTAGCTGCGAATCATCTGTTAGCTATGATTTAGCTTGAATTCAACGAATAGAAACTTACTGCGACTGTCGGAGCACCAGTCTTGTCGTTTGTAATCTCTATGTCCTTCAGTGGAGCACCTGCACCTTTGCCGGGAATGCCAAGAGACTTGAAGACTGCCTCTTTGGCACTCCATCTGCCAGCGAACGATGCTTGAGGGGAAGCGGCCTTGCGGCAGTACTCTTGCTCGGCCTTCGTGAAATTCCTCTCCACAAACGTTTCGTTCTCAATATTGATTGCGTCAATAGCTTCAACATCAACACCGACTTTTGTGTTCTTTGTGGCTGTTGCCTTGGCGAGCTGCTCAACCACTTTTCTCGTGCTCTCCGTTTCAGCCTTGTTTACTGTCTTCTTCGGGGCACTGGTAGCTGGGTAGATAAGGGCAGATGTCTTCTTGTCCATTGAGACGCGAACATCCGGGTTGAGGAAGACTTGGCTTTCTTGATCCTTCTCATACGGTGAGGTATTCTTGGCAACAAACATAGTGTTCGTGAGGAGAGAGTTGTGGAAGTATCGGTAAGCTTTCTTTTGTCTCGCCTCAACTTTAGTCCTGTAGCTCGTGTAAGTTGCTTCGTCGAGAGTAGCAAAGAGGTACTTTGGATGGATCCCAATAGCCTGGGCACCCTTCTGACCGAAACCAAAAGACGTGACAGAAAATGCCTTGATACCATCTGTCTGAATGCTGTGGCTGGGATAGACTATGTAGTCAAACTTCTCCATGACCTTATCAACATTGTCTGCGTTGCGGTTTCCTGGCACAAGACCAGTGTTCAAAACCTGCAGACAGCCGTTGAACATCCAGGCGCCAGCAGCACCCTTGGGATGACCAGTCAGGTACTTCTGGAAGATACCGAGAACGGCATTACCCTTCTTCCTGCCGAGATGACCAAGTTGCTTACAGATGACATCAGACTCGTTCTTGTCGTTGGCAACAGTTGATGTACCGTGGAAAGAGCAGACACCAAGGTCATCGATTGTAAGTCCCCAGGTGGCAAGGGCGCCGCGGAGAGGAGCGATGCGAGGATCCTGCTTCCAGAAATCGTTGCCCAGGCTATTCAAAGCATCCTTTTCTTGGCGTCGAGCTTCGCGTTCAATGTGCTGGGCACGCTCTTGCATGTACTCTGATTCGTCGAACTCGCCACCTTGAGATTTCATGGCAGCAACTTCTTCCTGGAGATACATGAATTCAGACTCCTGCCATTGCTTGATACTCTTCTTGCGAAGCTCAAGTTGACGTCTGCGGTAGTTGATATCCAAAAGAGGAGACGGGAACTTGGAGGGTACCTCGCGAGCGGTCGTGAGGATACCTTGGCCAGGCGCAGGAACGGATCTTCCGACTTTATCAGTAGCGGTGGCGGTCATGGCGACAATACCATAGATTGGTACGCCCATATCTAATGCAAGCTTGGCAGTCATGATGACTTGGATACCGCACCCTTGGGATTCCATGAAACCGTTTCTCGTAGTTGTTGTTGGGCGAGACATTTCCCTCGGCGTTCTTCCGTGGGCGAACTCGTCCTCGGCGTTGCTCGTGGCCTTCATGTTGGCGAACTCATAAGAACCTTCTTCCTGGAAATCATCGAAACCTCCAACGAAACATACTCTTGCCTTGCCTTCCACGATGGTGTCGTATCCGATATCAATAGACTCCACAGCAGTAGCACAGGCACCAACTGGCGTCTTGATCGGGCCGGTCGAGGAAAGCAGAAGCATGTTCACCCATGCGCTCATGGTATTGATGAAAGATTCTTGGAGAATATCTTTTTGAACGGGTTTCTCCATGAAACGGTCCTTGTACATGCCTCTCAATGCCGTGGTGCCACCGATGCCTGAGCCGATACAGTTTCCGACCTCTGAGATGTGAACGTATTTGTAGAACTCATATGGGTCGGTTATACCGGCAGCCAGGAGCGACTCCACGGTACAGACCAAAACGTAGAGGGTGACGGGATCGACCTGCGAGATGATGTCCTCAGGAATACCGAATCTCCGAGCATCCCAGCCAGTTGGAATCTGGCCAGCGACGAGACGGTCGAACTTCAGAGCCTTCGGGATCAACAAGGTAGCACCCTTCTTTAAGCGGACAGTGTATTCACCGGATTCGGGAATCTCGAAAACCTCAACCTTATCGCCATGCTGCCTCTTGAATTCCTCTGCAGTCTCCTTGGAAGACTCAAAAGGATCAAGATCCTCTTCGATTACGATCTCCTGGAGAAGTTGTTTTTTATTGGGGTCATAGCCATTGAACAACTCGGACTCGATGAGACGGATACCTGAATGCTCGAGGATGTACTTCTCGTACTTGGGTTTGACATCCTTGTCGTCTACTGGTTCGCCAGTCTTTGCATCGACCCAGCCAGAGTACTGCTGTCCTTTGAGGGGTCCATTGTGATTCTTGATAAGACCCATTATCCAGGCCATCTCAACGCAACCCTCGAGCGAGAACCTGCCGTACGCCTCCATCTCCCAGCGGGTTCTTGAATTGCCCCACGGTCCAACTTCGGAGAAGCCAGTGACAACAACAACTCGTTCAAGGTCAACCATTCCCTTCAGTTTTTCGCTGAGAGACTCGATTTCAGTCTTGTAATCTGAGAGCGCAGGGAACTCGAATTTGATGTTAGCACGAGGTGCCACTGTGACCTTTTTGTAGAGCGCTTCGCTGTTCTCGCCGTTGACAATCTTGTTCTCGATCGCAGTCTCCTTTGTAACGGCTTGGCGGACTTCGCTGGTTTGCATGATATCTTTTCGGAGTTGGGTCATGACATCTTTAAGATTAGGGATAAACTGCAATCCTCCATTAAGATCGGCAAATACTGGCTCGACCTGGCAGAGGCTGACAATCTTAGGTGCCATAAGGCCGAGTAGATTGAAAGCCATTTCTTGTTGCGAAAAAGTTCTGACGCCGTATTTCTCAACGCCTTCAGCAACAATGTTGTTTCCGCCCATCAGCCCAGTGCCACGGGTCCACCCGATGACTGCACCGCAAATTGTGAGGAAGTTACCCCAGCTTTCGGAATGCCACCTGTTGAATAATGTCTCAAGCGCTAACTTCGACTCCGAGTAGAGGCCGTCGTTACCAAATGTACCATGGTTGGGCGAGAGCGGTAAGACAACCTGAGCAGGACGAGTCTCGTATCCGCGCTCTGCCTTCTGTGTCTTGACACACCCAAGCAAGCGCAAGAGATTGGTCAACATGATACGATGAGCAAGCTCGGACTTGGAGTCAATGCTGTCAATCTCACGACCATTCTCTGGGATAGCAGCGAAAGGAACGATGTAGTCCAGGTCCCAGCCAAGACCCTTCTTAGAATCGTATATGTAATCGATGAGAGCCTCGACGTCTTGCTTGCTTCCTTGGTTGAATGGGACGACAACAAGTTGAGAACCGCGAGAACCATAGCGAGTGTACATGGCTTGGTAATACTCAGTAACCTCCCTAGAGAATCTGCTCGTGGTAACGACGACTTTGGCCCCACCGCTGATAAGGCCTTGTAATACTTCAGCTCCAATAGAGCCGGCGCCAGCTCCGGTCATAAGGACATTCTTGCCCAAGAAAGAGACGCCCGAGCGCGCTGCCTCCTCCAAGCCATCCAAGTATAGTCCAGTCAGCTTTTTGCTGTACTCCCACCCATGCTCTTCTTTCCTCTTCAAGTGAAGAAAGGGAATGGTCTCGACCTTGCCAGGCTTCACTTGGCCGTTCATCCCGCGGACAGAACCATTTTTCGCTTTCTTGGCTTTGCCATTCTCGCTAGGGATGATTTGGCCTTCATTCATCGCTAGAGAGCGTATGACATTGTTATAGAGGCTCTTGATTTGAAGTTGAGAGGACTTAGAAAGCTTGTGTTGCTGGCGGATAAGCTTATAGATGCGAGTGAGGTCATTCTGAACCTTAGTACGATTCCCGTATTCTGAGATCTTGCCACCATCTGCCATCTCTTTAACGTAATGTTCAAGCTTCCGGATTGCCGGTCGCGGGACCTCAGCGTAATCCAAATTTCCACGGGCATCAACTGTCGTTTGCGGGGCAGTTGGAATAGAAACATCCTTGTACACAGGTGCGACGCCAATGACGTCTTTGCAATTTTCGATAAGCTGTTGACCAAGCTCCTTCGCCAACTGGTACGTCTCTCCGCGCTCAGCGGGACAGTTATCGATGTGATATTGCATGAATTCCACCAAGGTGGGGTTTGACCGATTCATGATTCGGATACACCGACTGACGATTTCTCTGTCCACAGCCTTTAGGCGGCCAAAAATGATATCGAAGTACATGTTAAGGGCGTCCTGTCGGGCCCAGTTCCAAGAAGAATCGTAGACTCTGGCTTTGAGGCTGCTGAAGATGGGCGCGATGCCGGCAGCATAGAATTCCCCATGTTCCACGGTCCAGAGATCGAGTTGAGTTTGTAGGGCTTTCTGAGTTTCTTGTGATCCGAGGAACGCTTTGTCGCCCGCGCGGAGGTCCATCTTCAAGTATCTCGCGAACAGCTCTAGCTGTTGCTTGAAGAGAGCCTTTTGATCCTTCGTCAAGGCATCGAGGGCAGCGGGATCCATCATCATGCCACCTCCAGTAGCGCCTCCATCTCCTCTGGTAGTCGGCGCTGACAAGTCAACACCGGCGTTTGCAGCATACTTCTTAGCCACATCATCCAAGAAGGCCTTAGCATCGTTCTCCGATCCGAGACGAGCAGCAGGCTCCATGGTAAGGGCCATAAGGAGAACACCATCCTGTCGGCCGGAGCCAAGTCCCCATCGTGTCTCCAAATATTTCCTTGCAATTGTGATGTTGAAACCACCAGGCATTTTCGACGAGATTAATCTCGCGACAAGTGAGGATGACTGCTTGCCTAACTGGCCGTTGAACGTGGCTTGCATGGATGCGCCTAGCTCATCGAGCGGAGTGTCCTCCGGTTTCTCGGGGGTTGAGCCAAATTCCTTGCCAAGGTCTCCAAGAATTTCGTTTTGAAGAGTAGACTTCCCTGCCAATCAAATCATATCAGAAATTTGATCTCATAATGATCCTAATGCATAGGATTGTAAACTTACCACCAACGAGATCCTTGATCGCCTTGGCGAGCGGAATGTCTGCTAACTGTTTCTTCAACTTCTGTGCAATCAACGCCCTTACGATATCTGTTGCAGATACTGGAGAATCAGCCACCTGTGCGGCAGGGCCAGAGCTTGCTGGTGCTGGGGCAGAGGCCACAGGAGCTGCAGCTGGCGCTGAAGTTGGTGTTGCAGATGATTCACCGCTGCCACCAGCTGCCGGCGCCGGCTCATCCTCAACGGGGTCAACATCGTAATATATCTCCTTGGCGTCTTTGTTGTAGCATAGAATCTGCCGTTGAACGGAAAGCGCGGCATCGTAGGCTTCATATTTCGATGCAAGTGTCCGCTTGGCCATTACGCCAAGGGTGTCCGCGGGTCCAATCTCGACAATCCTCTCTGTAGTCTTCTCTCCAAGGATGACATCTTGGGTTTCGATCCTGTAGAAGGGAGTCAGTACTGGCTATCTGGTGTAATGTTGTAGTCCGCTCAAAAACGTGGACGGATCCTGTCGCAGTCCCCATTGAGCGGCCTGAGGAGGTACACAGAATGAAGCTCACCATCTCACGGGAGAAGCGAATTGATATCTATCAAAGAGTCAGCAAACTGTCTAAATGTAATAATGGATCGTCAGACGTACGCAAGCAGCTCAACGAGGAGCGTGTGGGCGAGCTCTTGCTCCACTTCAGGGCGCATGTTCGATCGTGGTTTAACGTCCGAGGACGATTACAACAAATAAAAGAAAGGGCCGCTTCAAACACTGAATTAGATGACCTAGGGCGAAGCAGTCGGTATCATGAATCAACTTCAGATGAATTGAGTCGATCAGAGGGAGTTGGATGATAAGAGGTGGTTGTCCGGAAGGTAAAGTTCTCAAACGCACGGAATGACCAAATTATGGGTTCGATTCTTGGAAGTCACAGCGAGATTTTTGGTCGGAAAATGATCCAACAGAAAAAGACTCGGTAAAGATTTGATTTTAACTTCTCGAGAAAAGGTTGGATGGTGTGATTGTCGGTCGAATGGAGCGGCCAAATGCAAAATCAGGGATATCTATCTGGACAAGTTCTTCCTCTGCTTTGCGTCGGCCTTCGGGTTGGGCATGGCGACGTTGAGTACTGCAGCTAGGGAGAGCTTTTGCGAACTCGTTAAATTCCGTTGACTGAATGAGCGAATGCCCTGCAGGGTCGTTGTAGGGTTGCGCAGGGTCCGTTAGCGTGGGATGGGGCGCCCCAACGAATCTTACCCTGGCAGTCTCGTCCGTCCGGATGTGAATGGCAGCTCTTGCCGCATGTAATTAGTGCATCATCCCAACCCCAAGAAAATAATCTCAGAGCTCCAACCAAAGTTGTCGCCCCGACAGGCTAACTCAACCTCTTCCGACAGAAAACACCCCTCTACGTCAATTGAGGGCAGCCTGAAGTGAGAATTGCTTTCACTCCTTCACTGATCCTCCTCTCCACGACTATCACCTTGCAGCTGTTCAAGGCATAACTCCTGCGTTTAGGAGCAACATCACGAGGAGCAACGCGCAAGCTCCTTAAAGCTCACTAGATCATTGATAATTTGTCGGAAATACCACACAAGCACGAGGTGAGTAACGAGGAAATAGAATCATCATCTTTTCATCCCCCGCAGAGTCTAGAGCTATATGCATACTCTTCGGAGATCCGGCTACGGCTAACACTTTAACGAGTTTGTAGAACTGATACAAATACGCAACCCCACGCCGGATTCCTTCCACTATCCTTTTCTTCTCCAAAATCATCTCAGCATGTACGGGCAAACACAGAACGGCCACCAGACGGGTGTCTCTACCCCTCGCTCATCCGCCTCTCTACGGCCCCTTGTCCTCACTCACGGCTCCCTTGAGCACTCACTTCTGATTCCCACCTCGTTACACTTCCACGCCACACAACTTAAAGATGGACTTCAAGCCACCCTTCCTTTGCCAACAGATGAACTAGCACAGGACGACGAGCCATCGTCCGTCCCTGAGCTGGTTGCTCGATTCCTGGGCTACATTGCTGACCAGGTCGAGGAAGGAGAAGACGACGCACAAGGCTCATACGATGAAGTTCTAAAGCTGGTCTTGAATGAATTCGAGCGAGCTTTTCTCCGAGGAAATGAGGTACATGCGATTGCGGCCACATTGCCTGGGATCCCCCAAAAGAAGCTTGCGGTTGTACGGGCATACTACGCCGCTCGTTTTGCCGTTAACCGTCCCATAAAAGCACACGAGTCCGCTCTGTTCAGAGCGGCGGGTGACGAAGATGCGCGAATTTTTGCCATATTTGGTGGACAAGGCAATATTGAAGAGTATTTTGACGAGCTTCGCGAGGTGTATAACACTTACCGTGGGTTCGTTGAGAAATTTATCATCTCATCCGCCGAACTTCTGCAATCCCTATCTCGAGACCCAAGAGCTGAGAAGCTCTATCCACAAGGCCTCGATGTTATGAGATGGCTCAAGAGCAGAGATTCTCAGCCAGACACTGACTATCTCGTTTCTGCGCCTGTCAGTCTTCCGCTTATTGGGCTGGTGCAACTCGCTCACTATGCGGTAACTTGCCAAGTGCTTGGAACCACCCCCGGCAAAGTTCGAGAACGTCTCAGTGGCGCTACTGGGCATTCCCAGGGTATTGTCACAGCCGCTGCAATCTCAGCTGCCGATTCGTGGCAGTCATTTGATAAGGCCGCGAAAGATGCACTCACCATTCTTTTCTGGATCGGATCTCGCAGTCAGCAGACTTACCCACGCACTTCATTGGCTCCCTCGGTTCTCCAGGACTCCGTTGAACACGGTGAAGGTACTCCAACGCCGATGTTGAGCATCCGAGACCTTCCCCAGTCCGCTGTGCAGGAGCACATTGACGCCACCAATCACCACCTTCCAGAGGAGAGGCACATTCGAATCTCACTAGTCAATAGCGCCCGTAACTTCGTTGTTACGGGGCCTCCAATTTCGCTATACGGCCTCAATCTCCGACTTCGCAAGGTCAAAGCTCCTACAGGTCTTGACCAGAACCGTATTCCTTTCACAGAACGCAAAATCCGTTTTGTGAACCGATTCCTCCCTATCACTGCTCCATTCCATAGCCCTTATCTCACTCAAGCCTACGAGAACATAGTGGAGGATCTCCGCGATGTGAAGATACTGGGCAAAGACCTTGCAATTCCCGTCTACAGCACTCACGATGGCAAGGACCTTAGAGAAGAAGGAAGCCAAAATGTTGTTCCTACCCTTGTCCGCATGATCACCCATGATCCGGTTCACTGGGAGCAAGCGACAGTCTTTCCGAAGGCAACTCATGTTCTTGATTTCGGTCCTGGCGGAATCTCTGGTCTCGGCGTTCTGACACATCGAAATAAAGATGGCACTGGTGTCCGTGTCATCCTCGCCGGTGCCATGGAAGGCACGAACGTGGAAGTCGGATATAAGCCAGAACTGTTTGACCGTGATGAGGAACACGCCGTGAAATACGCTGTTGACTGGGTTAAAGAGCACGGCCCTCGGTTAGTCAAGACCTCAACTGGACGCACATACGTCGATACAAAGATGAGCAGGCTTCTAGGAGTTCCTCCTATTATGGTTGCCGGCATGACGCCCTGTACCGTCCCTTGGGACTTCGTTGCGGCTGTTATGGAGGCCGGGTATCACATTGAACTTGCTGGAGGTGGTTATTACAATGCGAAAACCATGACTGAGGCTATCAGCAAAATCGAAAAGACCTGCACCCCTGGACGCGGAATAACTTGCAATCTTATTTACGTTAATCCCCGTGCGATGGCTTGGCAGGTCCCGCTCATTGCACAACTCCGTGCTGAGGGTATGCCAATTGAGGGAATGACGATAGGTGCGGGTGTTCCGTCTATCGAAGTCGCAAACGAGTACATCGCGACTCTTGGCATCAAGCACATTGCCTTTAAGCCAGGCTCCATGGACGCTATTCAGCAAGTCATTAACATTGCCAAAGCCAACCCGACGTTCCCAGTGATTCTCCAGTGGACTGGTGGGCGCGGCGGTGGCCATCACTCTTTCGAAGACTTTCACCAGCCAATCCTTCAGATGTACGGCCGAATTAGGAGATGCAGCAACATTGCCCTCATTGCAGGTAGTGGATTCGGTGGCGCGGATGACACTTACCCGTATCTCACCGGGAAATGGGCTGAAAAGTATCGTTACCCGCCTATGCCTTTCGATGGCATCCTCTTTGGTAGTCGTATGATGACTGCCAAAGAGGCCCACACCAGCAAAATGGCCAAGCAGGCTATTGTAGATGCGGAGGGCCTCGACGACGGCCAATGGGAAAAGACCTACAAGGGACCTGCAGGTGGCGTCATCACCGTGCGATCGGAGATGGGAGAGCCAATCCACAAGCTCGCCACTCGAGGTGTTAGGTTCTGGGCGGAGATGGACCAAAAGATCTTCAGTTTAGACAAGGTGAAACGTCTTCCGGAATTGAAGAAACAGCGCGATTACATCATCAAGAAGCTGAACGACGATTTCCAGAAAGTCTGGTTTGGGAGAAATTCCGCCGGCGAGTCAGTGGATCTTGAAGATATGACTTACGCTGAGGTCGTTCGCAGAATGGTTGATCTCATGTATATCAAGCATGAGAAGCGGTGGATCGACAAGACCTTGATTAAACTCACCGGCGATTTCATTCGACGTGTTGAGGAACGTTTCACGACCTCCGCTGGGAAGCCATCGCTACTTCAAAATTATTCTGAGCTTGAGGACCCTTACCCCACTATTGAGAAGATCCTTAATGCATATCCCGAAGCCGCCCAACAGCTCATCAACGCCCAGGATGTCCAGCACTTCCTCCTTCTCTGCCAAAGACGCGGCCAGAAGCCTGTTCCTTTCGTGCCATCTCTTGATGAGAACTTCGAGTTCTGGTTTAAGAAGGATTCTCTATGGCAATCCGAAGATCTCGAGGCTGTTGTCGATCAAGATGTGGGAAGAACCTGCATTCTTCAAGGGCCAGTGGCTGTACGGTACTCGAAGAAGGTTGACGAACCTACAAAGGAAATTCTTGACGGTGTCCATGAGACGCATATCCAGCTTCTCAAGAAGGATGTGTATGGTGGCCAGGAATCCAAGATACCTGTTGTTGAGTATTTCGGCGGCAAGCTTATCGACCGGGACATTGAAGATATCGATGTCGATGGCTTAACGACTTCAGAGGACAAAGATAAAGTTACATATCGACTTTCTGCTTCAGCAGGCGATGTTCTCCCTGACCTCGAATCTTGGCTCACTCTTCTCGCGGGAAAGTCTTACTGCTGGCGACACGCACTATTCACTACAGACGCACTCGTCCAGGGTCAAAAGTTCCAGACCAACCCAATCAAGAGAATCTTCGCCCCAACCCCAGGAATGTTCGTTGAGATCACGTATCCTAGTGATCCCGCGAAAACCTGTATCACCGTTTGGGAGCAGTCTCGTGTTGGGGCTAAATATGTCAAGGTCATCGAGATCAAGGCGACTGCCGAGAACGAGATCACACTCAAACTCCTCGAAGAGAGAACTGCCGAAGGGAAAGCAGTCGCATTGCCATTGAAATTCACTTACCACCCCGAAATCGGATCCGCCCCAATTCGGGAAGTTATGGAAGGCCGGAATGATCGTATCAAGGAGTTTTACTACCGCATCTGGTTTGGAAACGAGAAGGTTCCGTTCACTGCTGCTGCTACAGATGTTTTCGAGGGTGGCAGAGCTACTGTTACGAGCCAGGCAATCGCGGACTTTGTTCATGCAGTTGGAAACACAGGCGAAGCATTCGTCGACAGACCTGGAAAGGAGGTCTATGCGCCCATGGACTTTGCGATCGTGGTGGGCTGGAAAGCCATCACCAAACCCATCTTCCCCAAGGTTATTGACGGCGACCTCTTGAAACTCGTCCACCTTTCCAACGGATTCCGTATGATCCCAGGCGCCGAGCCATTGAAGAAGGGTGACGTCTTGGACACCACCGCTCAGATCAATGCCGTAATCAACCAAGAATCAGGGAAGATGGTTGAGGTGTGCGGCACGATTACCAGGGATGATAAGCCAGTAATGGAGGTCACCAGTCAATTTTTGTACCGTGGAACTTATACTGATTTCGAAAACACATTCCAGCGAAAGACCGAGATACCGATGCAGCTGCATCTTGGATCAGCCAAGGACGTCGCTGTTCTTCAGTCAAAGGAGTGGTTCCAGCCTGATGACCCAGATATTGAGTTGCTGGACAAGACTTTGACCTTCCGTCTACAGAGCCTTGTTCGTTTCAAGAACAAGACTGTTTTCAGCAGCGTGCAGACTGTGGGCCAAGTGCTTTTGGAACTTCCGACAAAGGAAATCATCCAGGTGGCTACCGTCAACTACGAGGCTGGCATGTCTAATGGCAATCCCGTGATTGACTATCTTCAGCGATACGGTTCCTCCATCGAGCAGCCTGTAAACTTCGAGAACGCAATTCCTTTGAGTGGGAAGACCCCTCTGGTTTTGAGAGCTCCTGCCACCAACGAGACTTATGCTCGTGTTTCTGGGGACTACAATCCTATCCATGTTTCGCGAGTTTTCTCTAGTTATGTCAATCTCAAAGGAACTATCACTCACGGAATGTACACGAGTGCTTCAGTTCGTAGTCTCGTTGAGACCTGGGCCGCAGAAAACAATATTGGACGTGTTCGGAGCTTCCACTGTTCGCTCGTGGGAATGGTCCTTCCTAACGACGACATCGAGGTGAAGCTCCAACACGTTGGGATGGTTGCTGGAAGAAAAATCATCAAGGTCGAAGCCATCAATAAGGAGACTGAAGACAAGTTACTTCTAGGTGAGGCCGAAGTTGAGCAACCTATCTCTGCCTACGTCTTCACCGGCCAAGGTAGTCAGGAGCAAGGAATGGGGATGGAGCTTTATGCAAGCAGCCCGGTCGCCAAAGAAGTCTGGGATAGAGCCGACAAGCATTTCATGGACAACTATGGCTTCGCTATTACCAACATTGTCAAGAACAACCCCAAAGAACTTACCATTCACTTTGGTGGTCCTCGCGGGAAGGCCATCCGCCAGAACTACATGTCCATGACCTTTGAGACTGTCGGTTCAGATGGAAGTGTCAAGTCGGAGAAGATCTTTAAGGAGGTTGACGAGAACACTAACTCATACACCTACCGGTCGCCAACTGGACTGCTGTCTGCAACTCAGTTTACACAGCCAGCCTTAACCTTGATGGAGAAGGCCAGTTTCGAGGACATGCGGGCCAAGGGTCTTGTGCAGCGGGACAGCACATTCGCGGGTCACTCTCTTGGAGAGTATTCTGCACTCGCTGCGCTTGCTGAAGTCATGCCTATTGAGAGCTTGGTGTCTGTCGTATTCTACCGTGGCCTTACTATGCAAGTGGCCGTGGAGCGTGATGAAACTGGTCGATCGAACTACTCTATGTGCGCTGTTAATCCCAGCAGAATCTCAAAGAGTAAGCCCTTCAACTCTCCTGACGCTTGTGAGGAGATTACGCTAATCTTGTTACAGCTTTCAACGAGCAGGCACTCCAATATGTTGTCGAGAACATCGCCGAAGAAACAAAGTGGCTTTTGGAAATTGTTAACTATAATATCGCAAACATGCAATACGTCTGCGCCGGAGATCTACGCGCTCTCGATTGTCTAACGAACGTCACCAACTACCTCAAGGTCCAGAAGATTGACATTCAAGCCCTCATGCAGACCATGTCCCTCGAGGACGTCAAGGCTCATCTTGTGGAGATCATCCGCGAGTGCGCCAAGCAGACTGAGGCCAAACCGAAGCCACTAGATCTCCAACGCGGTTTTGCCACCATCCCGCTGAAGGGCATCGATGTCCCGTTCCATTCGACGTTCCTGCGATCTGGCGTTAAGCCATTCCGCAGCTTCCTGCTCAAGAAGATCAACAAGAATACCATTGATCCGGGCAAGCTCGTTGGGAAATATATCCCTAATGTCACTGCGAAGCCGTTTCAGCTTACGAAAGAATACTTTGAGGATGTCTACCGTCTTACAAATTCTCCAAGAATTGCCAATGTTCTTGCCAACGTAAGTTACTACTTCTGACTACTACCGATTGTACATGATATGCTAACAATAGCTTAGTGGGACAAGTATGAAGATTCTAAAACTGAGCCTGTGAAGGCATAGGCTACTGAGTGTGCTTCACAATGCGCTTCACACTGGCTCTGGAGCGTCTATGGAGTTCTTTTTAGATAGCCTTAGCATAGATTCGGGGCTTGTTCTTGCATGATATGACTTTATTGCGGCGGGTTTCCTTTGTTCCTTTTCTTAGCCTTATAATGTACAAAAGTTCCTAGCTTTAGATAATGCAGGCCAGAATTAGATCGATTGGTTTACCAATAATTGCTTTCCACAGCTTTAAAAATTCCCCGATATCTTGCGCAGCTTGGAGAGGAGAATACGAGAGTCACGCCGCTTTTAACAACATCCCTGCTGTGGCAGCTGATGACTAAACCATACGGAGCACAAACTGATCCGGCAAGATAAAACCTTCTTTGCAACACCCACCACGAGCTTATTGTCAAAAAGCCCATTGGCGACGCACAACCGGCAAAACCCAAGTAGCAGTTCATGACCTGGCCACCAGCACTCACCATCTCCCTACCTTTCCAGTTTGTGCCACCACTGGTGGGGTACATTATTGCAACACTCTTCACCTTCCGTTTATCGCCGACCTTTCCCCGATAGCATCTCAAGCTCACTTCACCTCGTCTCTAATTCACCCTCTCCCACAGCCCATTTACTATGCGGCGTGTAAAGATCTTTTCGGGCTCGTCCCATCCACAACTGACAGAGGCTATCTGCGAGCGATTAGGAACGCAACCAGGAAAGTGCGAATTGAAGAGTTTCAGCAATGGAGAGACAAGCGTCAACATCGGTCAGTCAATGCTCATGGAAGCTTCACCAGAGTTGTTGAGTCTAACGTGAACATCGCCTAGGCTGCTCGATCCGAGACCAGGATGTGTTCGTGGTGCAGAGCGGTAGCAAGAAGTTAGACGCCTGTCCCCGCCGGCGTCAACATATTAGACAGTTGCTGACGCAGTTACCATAGGGTCAACGATAATATTATGGAACTCCTAATTATGATCTCAGCTTGCAAAGGAGGATCTGCAAACAAAATTACTGGTATGATACTCGCACCGCATTCTCGCATAATCAAGCTAAGGATTTCAGCGGTCATGCCGTACTTTCCATATTCAAGACAAAGCAAGAAGAAGTCGCATCGTGGGGCAATCACAGCACGAATGATTGCGAACCTTCTCTCTGTTGCTGGAGTGGATCATGTTGTCACAGTTGATTTACACGTAAGAAATCCCTCCGGGATAAGGTGGTCAGAAACGTAAACTGACAGCGCATTACACCCTAGGCTTCCCAAATGCAAGGTTTCTTTCGCACCCCTGTAGACAATCTGCATGCAGAGCCTTTGATAGCTCGATGGATCAGGCATAACGTCTCACGGTGGCAAGAAGCTGTGGTAGTGTCAAAGAATCCAGGAGGCACGAAGCGCGTGACATCTCTAGCAGATGCTCTTAAATTAAACTTTGGGATTGTGACCACCGATAAGAGGAGATTTAGACTCAGCAGTATGAGCAATAGCCTCATACTTGAACGATACGGAGTTGATGAGGCCTACGAAGATCG
Source organism: Nothomitra cinnamomea (assembly GCA_022345685.2). NCBI lineage: Eukaryota > Fungi > Ascomycota > Geoglossomycetes > Nothomitra > Nothomitra cinnamomea. Next base: position 22,090 of record JAJDMX020000268.1, on the reverse strand, counting down.
AAATGGCAACCACATAAATGATGACGTTGAAGCCGAGAGATCTTACAGCGAAGATGCCATCCGAGATAGCCCGGAATCTCCCTACAGAAGGCGACGTGGAGACAGCGCATCTACAGGTCGTGAGCGTACAGTGGTTCCCACTGAGCGGCTACCAAACCCCGTTCAGAATGGTACTCCCAGCCATCCACCTACGCATTTGCCCTTCCGTCATCCTCTCAACACTGGTATATTACACAGCAGTAACCCGATCCCGAGTCCATTGGCTAGGTCGACGCGAGTGGATTCTTTCTCAAATGACGCGTCACCATCACCTCCACCTCTCATGCGCGCTCACACCACACCTTCTGCCATAAACAGCCTTAATAGTAATAGTGCGGATGAGGGAGATGCTATTGAGGAATACACTGATGAAAGGGCCAGGGATGTTATTACCGGAAGGTTGATTCATGGCCACATTGTCGACGATGACTATCCTTCGCCCACAATCAGTGCTCTATCAAGCTCTATAGCAGCATTACCTGAAAGGTCTCGCGGAGGATCCTATGCACGTTCGGAGTCTATTGATGATGACCCAATGGCACAGTCGATAATCTCAACCACATCGTCCTTTATGCTGTCACAACAACCTGAGCATGCTCTTGGCGGCACATTCGACGCAACTGCCTCTTCTGATGAGGAAGAAGAGGGTCTGAACAATCCTGAACTAGAGCAAATGATTACCTTGGTTGGCAATGTCAAGGGAAGAACCGTGTTTATCGTGGACGACATGATTGACAAGCCTGGGAGTTGGATTGCTGCAGCGGAGTGTGTTGTGAAGAGAGGAGGCGCAAAGAAGGTTTTCTGTATCGCAACGCACGGCTTATTCGGTGAAGATTGTCTTGCGCAAATGGAAGCTCAGGAGTGCATTGACCATGTAAGTGATTAAATCCGTCCTGAGCAAAAGCTGTCCCACCGCTAATCAACGTGAAACACGGGAAAGATCGTCGTTACGAACACTTTCCCTATCCCGATTGACAAGCTACGGGCTGCCAAGAAGCTGGTGATCCTGGATGTGTCGAATCTGCTTGCAGAGGCCATTAGGAGAAACCACTATGGTGCGTGATTTCAAGTTCAACACGAAATCCTGATAAACCATAGGTCTAATGTGCCCACGTGTTGGCAAACCACAGGCGAGAGCATATCGCAACTGTACCAGTATTACGCCGACTAAACTAACTTGCAGAATTGCTTGAAATGCGAATTTTGTTTTCTCAATTTGCTCTCTCATGACCGAAACGCTTTATCATGTCCTCTCTTATGTTTTCCGGTCAGTAAATGAGGCGGCTAGCGATCTTCACGCAAGGACATAGAATGGGAGGATCCTAAATGGCGTGAGGCGTCTGCCATCTCAAATGTGCTCCGCTTTTCCTGATATTTTTAAACGGTCAACAGTTGCAACTACTTAATTTGATCTCCAAGTCTTAAGTTCCATTATCCATTTGCGAGATCAAGTATACAAATCCCCCAACGACGCAGAACTTTTCAGAGTACTGCAGGAGCCCCTACTCCTATGGAGGGTCCTCCTAACGGAGCGTTGGTAGAGCAGTCCACAAAACTGGGAACTGAAGGCACCTCTTTCTTTCGATTTTATATTGGCCTGCTCTTAAGTGAGAAGAGTGGATGAGGTGCAAGAGAACATTTCGGACATTTTTTTTCTATTCTTTGTTTACTGGTTCTTTACTTGGGACTAGAAAGTCAATGCGCATTGTTGCGAGAACGAGAGGCACCCCTGTGGATACGGCACTGGAAGGACTTGACGAACACATGTGATCGCAGTCCCCTGGAGCAGTTCTGGATATACGCCCAAGTTGCTGCCAGCACTCCAAGATATGCCTGTGATTTCAAAGTATCCTCAGACATGACAACCCAATGTCCTGCAGCCCGCCGACAATAAACCGAACATACGATTATAACATCTCCATAACACCCTGGGTAGGTTCGGCAGGTACCCTGCGCATATATGGTGCTGCCAACACTTAGAAATTTCTGAAATGGAGAGCTCTAGATGCATCCGATTGTCGAACAGCCCGATATGCAGATATATCCCAAGAGCGTCCGGTGTGTATCCAAACCCGAGCCAACTTGCCATGCAACTGCAGCACAATACCTTGGATACCTAAGTCCCAGCATTCAAATTCTGCAGCGTGAAAGTGTCCTTATGTATGCGCACATGAACATACAACGGTTTCGGACGCATATTGATGTCGAGAGGTGCCCTGGGTACATGGCTAATCCCAGTCTGAGTGTTTATGCATGAGTAAGACACTAGAAAAGGAGAAGACACGTCCTGCGACAAGACACTGACTCGAGCGCACCGAGCGTAAATAAAAGACAAGTGGTTAATATATGCGGCTTATGGAATCGGTATATCAGGGTTCGGAACATAAGACATCGTGAAACATTAGGGATGGAAATTGATAATCCGGGGATGAACACTTAAGACATAAGACGTGTTAACGAATCTAGTATGAACCCAAAGCCTCATGCTCAGACAAGGCGGACATCAGGTCCTTAACCCCTCTCGGGAGCGCACCTGCGTTTGAAGAGCGATCCAAGGGTCTAAATCCGCGCATCTCAGACATCAAAACGCACCCAGCCTGGCCAAGGCAGCATACATCACTCTTCTCCCTTCATACCTCAATAAGCAGCGCACAAAATCCCCTCCTCGTGATACCCTCCTCCTCACCACCTGACCCGTGGTGACCCCAAAAATGCGCGCCTGCTGCGATGCGATGCGATGCGCTCTGTACGACCAATACGTACATATGCGCGTGTGTGAATGGGGTGTGTATAGGTGTACACATATGCGCGACTGACGTGGACACAATGACAAGCAAACCACAAGCCACACACCCAAGCAAGAGGCTAGGTAGGGAAATAAGTCTCATCGTATTAGAAGAGATTTAATCGTACACGAAGTGGGAGAGCGAAAGGAGTTGTTTAAAAAAAAATGAAACGCGAAAAAATAAATCAAAGCGCCACGCCCTGTCCCCTCCAGTTCCGTAGGTCTTATTTTGGTGTGGGTTGTTGGTTGTTCTCGCGAACGTTTGGTTTTCTATGGTCTCTGGTCGTTTTAAATCGTAGGCACAAAACACAAAACTGACCCGCCCTTTTCCCGATTCTAGAGATGAGATCCTTGAGAAAAAGGTGAAAAGAGTTGCCCGAATAATCCACCACATTATCGTAGCACTCCCCGCAAAAACGAAGCCGGGCAAAGAAAAGGCAATATAAGGCGAAAGCCGCAAAAGCTGAGGGTTCCTAGCCCCCTCAGGTTGGCTCGAGACGAGATCTTTATTCAGTGGCCCTTGTATATGGCCCATGCTTCCATCACAAGGGGTTTCACAAGCAACCGAGTTCTCAGTGTAACCACCCAACCCCGCCATCTGGGAAAAGAAAACCCCCTTGCCGATTCTGCAGAAAACAGATGTGCGTAGGCGGAAACAATAGTCGACGGTAGATGAATGGACTAGATTAGAGACGCGATTCTGTCCAGCAATTGTAGGAAAACAGATGGCCTGTCGGGCATATGCCAGCTAGCTACTTTAAACCCCACTCATGTCAGTGAGCGAAGGGAAAACTCGCGAAAAGTTCCGGGAGCGACATGTGATCGAGTATGCATGTACAGACTGATTCACATACTCGGCAGAAAACAAGGGAGACAGCAGAGAAGGGCACATACCCCAAGAATCAAACCTAACTTCCCGATATGTCGGTCTTAGAAAAAAAATTAGGTAAACTCCCGAGGCACGCCTAAAACCGGAAATCAAAACACCTGCCAACACGAAAGAGGCCTCCAAAGATCCCGAGACTAAGGAAAGACTGCCGATGGATGTTGACGAAAGCTCGGAGAGATCAGGACGTCCTCTATCCTAGGCATTGTACGTGCAAGGACGGCACGTCTTGAGCTTGCAGAACTTGCACTCAAAGATGAACCAGTGCGGGCCGGAGTGGCACATGCCACAGTTCCAAAGAAGGAGCGTCGAGTCGCTCTTGATGATCTTGAAAGAATGGTGGCAATATCCGGGAAGAGCCATATCTGATTTCGTTTCTTTTATCCAGTGTTTGCTGGACGGATTGGGACGGCGGAGTGAGATTTACTGATTTGTTTTCCTGACGAGTGATGTGTCTGTTTGGCTGTGGGGAGGTGTAAGCTTGCAAGAATTGGTAGGATTCCAAGGTAGCAATTAATGGGAATGTAAGGTACCTTCACGAGTTGTCCTCCTTCTACGTACCTCGCAGGACGTAATGTTGTTGTCTAGGCGGGTTTGCTATTGCAACTAGCCTTTCTGAATGGTAGATAGAAGACAAAAAGTGTGTTTGTTGGGAAGTGGTATCGTAGTGTTGCTTTCGATGAAGGTTTGCGGGACGAGGGGTATAGCGTAGAGATGTAGTAGCGCGACGGGTATCTCTCAGAGATATGGAGCAAAGTAACCTATGAAACCAATCCACAAGCCAAAGTTTTGAGGAATAAAAGGTTTGGGTGGGCAGTGGCCCTTGGCTTTATATAAGAACCAGGTCCTCGGTGCCGGGGCTATCCCAAATCCAGAGAGAAGGGGTACCGGCAGTTTCCTCGAAGGCTAAAACACCCTAAGATGGAAAAAGGAAGGAAAGGTTGACAGGCCAGAAAAAGGAAAGAAAATCAGGCCCGAGTGTATGGATGTGATCCTCCGTCGTGTGCGGCTTCGGCTGTCTCCAAGGTTTTGGAGCAATCGATGCTTGACACGCCCACGCTGGTGGCCGCACCGGGCAAATTGACTTCGACGAAAAATTAAAGTGATGCGGGTGACCTATACTACCCCAGCTGCGACCTGATGCGCACCGTGTGAGAGGACATCTAAACGAATTGCTTGCAAAAATCGGTGGGACAGACGTGGGAAATGTCAGGGCGGAGACAGAAAGACGCTTTCTAGCATCCAGCGAACTGCAATGTTCAGGTACGGGATAGCCCTTGGTTTGACACGCTAAGACTCATGGGTCAACCTCATCCCTGGCATGCCTCATCATCGGCCAGCCTGTTGGCCAGTGATCAGCCCAACGGCTCTGGGATCCTCTCGCATACTGAAACAGAGAATGGCAGAATGCCAATGGAAGCCATCGCCTTTCTGCCATCGGCACTAGTGTCTCCGCTCGGCAAGCCGCGCTAGAGGAGGGTTGGAACGAATTTGTTGTTTCTAGGCCCTGGAGGTCTGAATCAGGCTTGACGCTCTGGTAGTCATGTCAACATGCCACTGGCCGAGTCACTGATGGCTGGCGACAGCTCAGTCCCGCCCGTTCTCTGTGGAGGAGGCAAAGCACTTTGTTTGAGTGAGGCAAGCGACGAGGCAAGAACAAGGCAGTCAGGCACCATCCAACGTGATGCGCTGTCTGATGCTTATCGATCGATGGGCGGACCGATCGCGATGAGTTTCCTCATCGCTGGTGATGCCGCTGTCACGATATCGTCACATTCGGGGCGATATACAAATAGCAACAAGGCCAGCGAAGAAGCCGTCGACGTGGGCTTCTAGCCTTCGTTTCTGTCCCATGCTCCCACCGAGGCTTTGTTGGTTGGAGATTGAGTTGGAAGTTTCGCAAGCGCGGTCTAGCGGTAAAATTAGGCGGGACACCACAGGCCCAACTGAGTGGTGCGCCAGCCCACCCAAGCCATCGGTAAGCAATCAGGACCACTGCTTGTCACAAATCGATGTGCAACCTGCATTTTCGGAGACTGCTCCTTCACATCCTCTGTCGTGCGACGTTTCCAACGTGGGAATGAAGCACACGATTGCAATTCTACTTCCATGTACAACGTCATTCTTAATCAGTACGGCCAACACTTGAGGGACACAAAACCCTCTCGCTACGAGCAAGGCGGGGAAGATCTCGGAGTAACTGAGAAAAGCTGAAGGACCAAGAAACTTTCGACAAGCCACGAATACACACTGTCGACCGAACCGGGACGCGACTGCAGCATACCCAGAGCCAGTTTTATTTCACTCTACTATACCTACCACATACTTACGGAGCAGCCCGACCTCAATACTCGCCCTACCGAGAATTCCCACGACATCACTTTTGGGGTCGTGCGCAATCCAAATCTCAACAAATCCCCAGTCCCACGACACCGGCTCGGGGCGGGCTTGCTTCCTGTTCGCTGCCGGCGTCAAACAGTCGAATTGAAGTGGTGTTTCCCTTTGCCTTGTTCGCGGACTCCGTCCAGGGAAATAAGGCTACGTATCCCACGAACAAAGAAACTGACAGTATTGACATTCTGCAGCCGTCCGCTGGGCGCACAAAGAAGAAGAACGTTAGACTGCTTCTATTTCCCTCTATCCGTGAAGCTGCAGAAAATACCCGTTTCAGGCAAATAGGGCAGATGGGTGACGCACAGAATTCCGTTTTCGGGCGGATTAGAATTAGCTCGGCGCTGGCTGCAGCCAGGCGAGAGCATTCGTTTAGGCATCATGCAGCCCGGCCTGCATGAACAGGCCGTGGTTCAATGCGTGTGGCTTCAGTCCCTGCGTACCGATGACCCGATCGCAAACAACGAAGATATGGAGAGACGCTAAGATATGGAGTACAGCCGGCCTTGTCGAAATTTCCACGGGGGCTCAATGATTCCGAGAACGCCGCAAAATCAAGACTGAGACGTCTTCACTCCTTACGCGCCCGCGCTCCATATCGATAATATCGACAACATCCGATTGCTGTCCCTTCTCCGACCAGCCCGACGTGCAGCAACGAGGCACAGCCATGGGGCAGAGCAGTGTATTATGTATGGTACAGTAATCCGCACGATGCCTAGATGCACACACGCCACCATATCGGAAACCCGACAGACTGGGACACGAAAATCTTCGAAAACTAGAAAAATGTATGCGACGAGAGAAATCTTACCGTGTACAATCACGTCTTTCCTCTTCATCTCAGTCTAATATACATGAAACTATACCCCGCTAAGGCGCAAACCATCCATCCGTCCCATCCCATCATCTCAGCTTAGACAATCACTTCTCGAAATCGTCGAGCTAATACTGCAACCATGAGACCTCTCAATTTCAATTTTCACAGAAAAAGAGAAAGGAGGCGACCCTCCACTTCTTCAAGTTATTCAGCTATGACGAAGAAGGCTAATTAAATTCTTCAGCTCACACCGCCAAAACTCTCACTTTTCACAAAAAATTTTCAAAAGCCAGGGAACATCCCCGATTCCCCATGGTGCGGATGGGGCCCGAACGGACCCCAAACCCAGCAACCCAAATCCAGCATCCTGCATCATAATCCCTGACGTGGGGCGTGAGACCCGCTGTCCCGGGTAACCGGGTCCGTTTCGTTCACGGGACCTTGTTTTTGGGTTCTTCGGTTTGTTCCTTTCTTTACTTTTTCGTTTACGGTTGCTTTTTGCGATGATTTTTGGACAGCGCGGGGGGGGCGTTTTGTTTTTTTTTGTTTGGGGTTTTGGTGAGTGGGATGAAGGATGGAAGATTGATAAAACGTGGGATTTTTGTTCGCCGTTACGGATGGAAATTGGTATCGCGTGCCGAGTTTATTGAAGGCACTGCGGGAGGGTGCACACTGTGCGACAATGCAAGGAGATGAGACTAATATCGGACCATGCTGTAAACTCAGGGCATTAGATGCCCGGTACTAGTACCTACTCCGTATGCGGTTGTACGTAAAGCCGGAGAAAAACAAACAAATATCTTCATGTCCAAGTGACCCCACAACAAGTATCAAAACGATTCGAGAATGCAGCGAACCCGCGGAGAAACCAGTGGAGGGATCGGCAGGAAAAGAAATGCTCACTTCCGGTGATCTTGAGATCCCATAAGAATTTAACTTTAATCCATGAAGTCCTGTCGCAGTAAATTTTTAAAAGCGAATCCTCAATATGTTCTTACCCGATGCTGAGGATTCAAACGCGGGAACGAATATGTATCGAACACACCGCGCAAACGCAGTTCATAAGTGTAGAATTACTCACAAACGCAGGAACCACCCAGAAACGTATGCACAACCACGTGGGAGGGATATGGTTAATTCTCGTGGGATGGCATGACGAGATGGAGGGTTTGTGTTTGGAAGGCGTTTGAGGTTCTTGGTGGGTGGGATGCCCATGCGTGGAAGGAGCTGAGTGTTTCTTTAGAGGTGTGGTGGGTGCGGATATGGAGTTACGTAGAGAGCGTGGGGGTTCTGCGACAGTCACACGCTCATGCTGGTGTGAGCTGAAGAAAAATCTGGTGCCATGAGTGGACCCTATGTAGTTCTCAGCAGTAGTTTAGGACAAGGCGTTTGGAAAAGCAATCAGGAATATAGTATGCAAGCACACTAGAGTACAGGAGATCGTGAAAATGGACACCTTCTGTAATGCAATCCCGTTTTATAGGCACACCAACCATATGCGTCTACAGAACTACCTTTCTACCTCGATAACCTACGCGCATTACAGAGCTATCTCTCTGCCTCTATAATCACATAAATGACACATGCCAACTATTCAATTACACTTTTTGGCTCACTCTCACTCACCGACTCACTCACACTCTCTAACTTCTTCTCTTCTTGTGCTTCGCTCGCGCTCTTCAGCTTCTTCTCCTCTAGTGCCTGCTCTTCTTGCACCATCTTCTCCGACAAGTTAACGGCCAGGAAGCTCTTCGGGAGTTTGACTCTAGACAACGAGAAACCCCAAATTAGCCCCTCAATCCTTCAAAACCAAAGTTCAGTCCCCAAATAAGGAAAAAGAAAACTCACCTTTGAAACTTATCCCTCAACGTCCCAATAACTTCCTTCCAGTCCAAATGCGGCGTCAGGCTCCTCCTTGGCGCACACCCAATACAATGTTTCGAATCTAGCTGCACGTCCAGGGGATCATACGTATGACACCCTGGACTGATCGAGATGCGGATACTATACGCAAATGTATTCGGCTCCTCCGGTGGCGCGTCAGCAGGCGTTTTGTTTTCTGATTCGTAGAGCTCGAAGCAGATTTGCGAGAGGTAATCTAGTTCGGGGATAGCGCTACGTTCGATTTTCGTTTGTATGCCGCCTTCGACGATGCAGTTTAGAAGAGTGTAAATGTGTGACTCCTTGGTGAAGTAAACAAACGATTTCGCGTGTTCGGAGGCCTGGACTTCTTCGAGGTCTCTGACGATTTCCTTGAGTAAGGGTAAGGAAGTTAGGAGACCAATTTCGAGCTTCTCGCCGTCGGTGATTCCATATTCTTGTGGGCCGACGAAGTCAAAGAGAACTTTGGCGAGTTTGTACAGTTCGCGGAGCTTTTCGAGACGGACGTCCATTTTTGCCTTGGCATGGACACCGCTCGTGAAGAGGTTGAAGTAGGATTGGGGGGATATGTCACTGGTTTGGTATGGAGGTCGCGCTGCAGATGTGCGCATGGAGCGACGTCTAAGAGCAAGGCGATGGGCACTTTCCTTTGCAGTGCTTTCCTCAGATTTTGGATCTGACGACACAGATTTCCGTGGACCATCCGTTTTGAAGTCTGGCGGAGACGACGAAACAGCTCTGTCGTCGGCAGCAACGGCGGCGCATGCGTCTTCATCAAGCATACTGGAGCTTGGGGTGAAAATACTCTCTAGGAACTGGCGATTGTGGAGCGCATCGTACTTCATAGTGTCATACAACTCTGAGATCTTGCTGGGGTCAACTTTATCGGTATCGCAGAACTCGGCAAAGAGTTTCTCCCAACGCTCCCGGAAGAGTTCTGCATCTTCTCCACAACACCATCGGGCTTGGATATTAGCAACAGTTTGCGCTTGAGAAATTGCTGAAGAGTTCGTGGAGGTAACGGCTGACTCTTTTGCTGCGCTGGCCAATGATTTTCCAGGATTGGCTATTGCAGCTAGAGAAGAAGTCGCTCCTCCACCGAATAATTTCGAATAGTTGTGTCGTAAGACCCGCCGATGAAACTTCATGAGCTCTACTATATTTTTGAGGACGACGGAAGGCTCCGGCATGTTCTCCTTCGGCCAGGCAAATTGAGGCGGCGCTTGGTTGCCCTCACGTAAGAGGAGCTTAAGCTTTTTCTTGACGCGGTCCATCTCGTCCTTGGCAGCGTTGGAGTCGTCAAGGAGATCTTTCCGAACAACTAGAAAGTCTTCGGGGATATCTTTGCGGTCAAGAAAAGAAGACGCCCATATTTGCGCTGTTTGGCGTTTTAGCACGGATGGATAAGTAAATATTCAGGGGATATTGAGTGCTAAATGAAAACTTACCACTAGTAGTAACTCTCCGCTCTGAGCTAGTATAAATGGCAACATCTTCGAGCGCATCACGGTTCATCAAGAGCATGTCGTTCCTCATATTTTCTCCTAGATCCTGGCTTTGGTATCTTGCGGAATGAGTTGGTTCTCCGCCCCATTTGATGATCAATTGTAATTTGTCAAGGATTAGATTATTCTCCACGGCTGAAATCCTCGACAGAGTAACGCCATTTAAGGAGTCGCTTCTTGTTACCGGGCGACGGAGATCTGGAGAATCAGGAGGACTGTCCCGAACCGGAGAATGCGAGGGCGGTGAGACCACCGCGATTGAGTTAGCTGCGGCCTCCGATCTCCCGGGTCCTTCCATGAGCCCATTCAGAGTCCTAAGCGGCATCTCTAGACTTGAATCGGTGATGGACCCTTCCTCCAATTTCCTCTTCCGGAACATTGGCTTGATCTGAACTTTGGTTCCCGGCCAGCCCCCTTTCCGTGCTAGGGACGTCCTCAATAGCTTGAGCTTGGCAGGATCTTCAATGCGTTCTTTAAGAGCGACTTTAACCGCATCCATGACGCTGTTGAGTGCATATTCGCCAACCAATAGCACTTCCTCTTGGTGCCCCTTGAGTAGGTCAATAAATGGTTTAGTGTGGAAAGTAAACTTGAACTTCTGTTTTGGTGTACGATCAGCGTGTCGAATCACTACAACCATTCCTTTCAACTTCCACGAATGCTTTGGGTCCGGTGGAGGTGGGACTGCGGTTTCAGCGGTCTTGCCTGAATTTGCAGAGGAGAGCAGGGGTCCAGCTGTGGTTGCCGATGGAGTTGACACAGGAGACGGTTGCAAATTTATGTCAGCTTTAGGGGGGGCCTGATGTTGAGGAGCAGCATTCCGATCAAAGCTCGGCGGTGAGCTAAGGGGAAACCCGTATCTTGCTTGATCCGGTGCTGTAGTATCTACTTGACGGGAAGTACCACCAACTGAATTCTGGTGAGTATGGTGCCTGTGATTGGTCAGTCTCGAAATGCTAGGAGATCTGCTGAGGAGCGACTGGAGAGCCGATCTATGGCCTGTATTTTTCCGGGTGGGCCGGCTTGTCGCAGCATTTTCTACCTCAGTGCTTGCTTCAGCGACGGGCGTCATGGCTCCCTTGCCTTCCTTGCGCTCTTTCTCTTGAATGAACATCTTCCTTAAGATGCTCGCACATTTATCGTAGTATTCGTTGTTATCCTTGACGAAACTCCAGCCGTTCACATCTATAACATAGCTCTTCTTATTGACTCTAAGCATGTCGAATCCGCAAACTGTCTGTCCGAATGCGTCTGCAATCTGAGCTGCTATTGACCTTTCTTCGTCGTTAAGAGAAGTAATATAGCGAATCTCTTTTCCATGGGTGTTTCGCCGCACTAACCCATCCACAACAGGAGACTTGCGAGTTTCGGCATGAACGAATTCTGTACCGACAGTATAAGCCTTGACATCTTCTGAATTGTCGACACGCAGGAACTGTTCATAGACGTAACTACTGCTTGGGTCGGTTATCGCCTTTGGGATACTCAGATTAGGGTCCCATTCTGAGCTCTTGTTCCCGATTTTTCGAAACAACTTCCTTCCGCCACCTCCCTGACTTTTTGGGTAGTAGATACGGATGTTGTGATCTTCTCCGCTAGTTGGCTTCTCTACAAAAGGCTTCCTCAGGGTGACCCCGTCAACATTCAAGACTTCGTCATTGTCCACAAGTTCGATCCTCTTCGGCGCTGGAGCCCCTCCACCTGTGCCATCGTCCGGGCCTTCGAGGCGGACTCCTGTCTTCGAGAATAGATGCACAGCGAGCTCGGGGGACACTCTTGGTCCGCCGTCACGATTGACTTCAATTCGTTTCGGTGTCGGGACGGCAACCTTGTCCAAGATGCGTAGGCAGATCCTCCTGTCCCAGAGGATGTGTTGCATGGGGAGGTCATTGACACAGAATGGCCTGCGCAGGTGTGCGTATGCGATCGCCTTCTCTAGCGGGAACCCCGCAGAGAAAAAGGAGATCAAGAAGTCACTAAGTAGAGGTAGGTTAGATTGAAAGTGATTAACGGATGAAAGTGAAAAGACTTGAAAAGTTGGGCAAGCAAAACGGAGATATGATGCCTTTTCTTTCGGGTTGCTGGAGGATGGCCGACAGAAATACGAAAAGCTTCGCCACCACAGTTCGCAGTCTCAACAAGAAGCAGGACTCACCAAACGGGCCAATTCTCAACCTCTATTTTAGCGTTCTGTGTCAGCTTGCAGATTAATAGTAGACTAATTGTGACGGGTACCTTCATCTAAAATCACTTTGTCACCAAACAGGACCACCTCAAACTCTCCTTTGGCAATTAGGCGATTTAATATATTTCTACTTGGCTTGCTTCGTGCTTTGACATCAAGGGCGCAAACGCCAATTTTGCCAATGACAGCTGGTTTCGCTGTCACATTATCTGATTAGAACATAGCTGAACAAAACACATGAAGGGCAAACCAACCTTCAACCTCCTTGAGTTCTTTAATTTGTGTCTGCCTTTCACTGCTCGGGCTGCTGCTACTGGCAATGGTGCTCGAGCTCACCCTACGTTTTGTGCGACTACGTGATCTAGTCGGACCTTTGGAAGTTTGGCCTAAACTCGCTCCTCTTGTGATATGGGATGTTTGACCAGCCCCTGAGGCGGATGATGCCTGAGATCCTTGCGAAGTTAACGAGGATGGGCCTAACATTCCATTGCTTTGATCTTTGGGCGATAATTGATGGACATTAGCTTGTTGGACGCTCAGATGTGTGCCGGAGCTGGAGGTTGTTATTGAAAGAGGAGTTGTTGCTGTTGTAGAAGTTATGATAGGGTTCGAGTCTGCACTTATTTGAACAGGCACTATGGCGGTAGAGAGCTTTGCACCCATCGTTGTGGGGATATCAGGGGCGGAGGCGCCGGATGAGGGCACAGCGGAATTTTGATCACTGTTGGTGGCGGTCCCATACAATACGGATCCGAACGAATACAGAGAAGAAAAGGACATTCGGTGAGAATCATTGTCTGAATATTGTAACACAGGGTCAGGTAATGCAAAGGCCGAGGATCCTGTGCCACCCGTTCCAGGTGCGATAGTGGGTGTGACTTCGGAATCCTCCGCATCTACCGACGACGCTTGCCTTCTATCCGTTCCTGCACCCATACCGCTTACCCCAGCCAATTTTGCAAAGCTTTCCGACGCCATGGATAGGCGGCGTGATGAATCTGGCGGTCGGCTATTTCCCCCAGCGGACCTAGCGGGTGGCAGAGGCATAGAAATACTTGCTCTTGTTGTACTCGCCTCGCTAGTATCGGGCTTTGCATGTTTCCCCTTCCTACTAGCCGATGATGATACTGTTGAGGCGGAGGATAAGCTGTGCGATGCGGTACGACTCCTCAATCTTGGCGACGATGTGGAAGCGAGTTGCGCAGGTTTTATTGTGCTGGCTGGCGATGGCGGAATAGCAGGGGCATCGGAATCATTGTTAGTGCACGCCGGTCCCGGAGGACTGAAAGCCTGTGACAGCTCCCTTGTCTGCCCTGACGGAGCAGCGGGATCCATGATTGTCCAATCTAAAGGTCGAAGCGAAGATAAATTGGTTAGTACGCGATGCATATCCAATGGCTGGGGTCACTTTACCCTCCTAATGCAGATGCAACGTAACGAATGGTTCCCAATTCGACGTTGTAAGAGAAACCGGTGAAAGTGTCATATGATGTCAGCAACTTTGACCAAGTGGGCCGGGGAAAAAGCAAAGTCCGCTATCGGCTCGTTTATCAGCATGCCAAGATATCCGCGTCGCAGAGCCGCACAATCGAGATTATCAAAAATATTTTTTTCCCGAGTTAAAAAGGACGTACGGGCGAAGCCTAAGAGAAGAGGGTGGGCAACGGCGACAGCATCCAGAAGCTGTCAAGAAACATGCCGTCAACGATGGTGTTAACGGAGACGCCGAGTCATGATGGCCCTATCAACAAACGCCAGAAAACCTCCAATGGCGCCGTCCCGCACAAATCGACAAAAGTACAAACGTCGAAGATCTTTGCGCCTTTCCGTGTAAGAGCTCGGCATTAGCCAAATTCAATTGCGTATAGCTAACGGCTCGCTTCTTTTTAGACTCTAGGCTTGGTTTCTCCTACTCCAGTGCCATTTACATCCATTCCGCTAGGCAAAACTACTTTCCAAATTACGACCTCCGTAGGACGATGTCTACAGACCTACGATCTCCGAAGAGGACTCAGCCTTGTATTCTTGAGCAGGCCTGAAATCACCGGAGAGATTACCTCTATTTTGTCTTGGAAAGACAGAGTATTTGCGGCTTGGGAAGATGGGAGGGCCGGACCTAAGATTGGCGTGTCGGTTTTCAAACGAGGGAAGAAGATTGATGAACTGGAGATCCCGGAAGGTCATTGCCAACCAATCTCTCAACTCCTGATATTTGGATCTTGGATTGTGGCCTGTTCCTCTAGCGATATAATGGTTTGGAAATCGGTCAATTATGAATACTACACAACCATTAAACCTCCTCGTTCTAGCACTGCAATGTCCGGCAAATCCCTAAGTGGAGTGATCTGCAATATGCCAACTTTTTTGAACAAGATATTTGTTGGTAGACAAGATGCAAGTGTAGAAATATGGAATGTCAGGACAGGGTTGGTTATATCGATTTCCCCTAGTCTCCATATCCAGAATGTCTGACTTGCATAGAAAACTTATCTACACCATATTCCCGCCTTCATCTGACTGCGGACCTGTTACCGCACTGCAGCCTACATCTGTGCTTTCTCTCCTCGCTATCGCCTATTCCAATGGTCGTCTAATAATCCACGATGTCCAGTCGGACAGAACAATCATAGAGCTTAACTCTGGTTTATCGCGGAAGTCACATATAGATTCGATATCTTTTCGTACGGATGGACAGGGAGCTGGCGAGGACGGAAGAAAAGATGGGGTCATGGCTACTGCGGGAAGGGATAATGGCGATGTAACTCTATGGGATTTGAACAATGGCGGTCGGATCATGGGAGTCTTGCGCGGAGCTCACAATCCTCCGGCCTCTGCGAAAGGTCCCGTACCTGGCGGGATCAATAAAATAGAGTTTCTACCTGGCCAGCCAGTTATGGTTACGAGTGGTCTTGATAACGCTCTAAAGTCTTGGATATTCGATGAGAGTCCTTACTCTCCGATACCGCGAGTTCTACACTCTCGCGCGGGCCATGCAGCTGAAGTGAAAAGGCTCCATTTCCCCCCAGCTGGCTCTGATGGTGCGGACGCCGGAGGGAAGTGGCTGCTTAGTTCTGGCGCGGACCGTAGTTTGTGGGCTTGGAGTTTAAGGAAAGATGGGCAAAGTAGTGAGCTCAGCCAAGGCAGTGTTAGGAAAAAGGCGAAGAAGCTGGGTATCCTTGGTAGTGACAGCGACCGGAATGGGGCTCTGGAGAACCTTAAAGCTCCCGAGATAACTTGCATTGCTACTTCTCTCAACAGGGATGGTGGGATGGGCGCGCTCAATGGCGCTGGAGGTGCGGTGTGGAGTAATAATGCTGGCGGTGGCAAGCAAAAAAATACCGGAGACACGTCTAGCAGCGGAGCAACCGGCTGGGAAAGTGTCTTAACTGGGCACAAGGGAGACAAGTTTGCAAGGACGTGGTTCTGGGGAAGGAAAAAGGCAGGTCGTTGGGCATTCGAGACTGGTGACGGAGGTGAGGTGACGGTAGGTGGTTTTTACTTATCTTGAGTTGAATCTATCTGTTTGCTGACTAGAAAACGATTAGAGCGTAGCAATAACCTCATGTGGAACGTTTGCTCTCATCGGATCCTCCTTAGGCTCCATTGCTATGTTCAACTTGCAGTCTGGTCAACTCCGGCAACGGTTTCCGGCGAGATTAACTCCTGGCCAAGCAAAGAAATTAAAACTGGGAAAAACCTTAGACGAGATCACGGACCTCTCCCATAGCCTGAAAAGGTTTGGTCTCGGTGAAGGCAAGCATATTAAGGCAATATCTGGATTAGTGGTTGATAACTTGAATAGAACTGTATTTAGCTGCGGTCTCGATGGGAAACTGAAGGTTTGTCACAGTTCATGTATTTTCTGGAAAATAGCTGTGCTGAGGCTTCCGTCAGTTCTGGGATTTCGCTACCGGATTACTCCTTGATGAGATAGGCTGTTCTTCCATTTCCCCGATCACTGGAGCAAGATATCACCGACCAAGCGATTTGATTGCTTTGAGCTGCAGCGATCGGTTGATCCGAATAGTCGATACTGAAACGAAAAAAGTTATCCGAGAACTCTTGGGATGTGTTGGAAATATTAATGATTTCGTAGGTCGAGTTGTATTTTACGGGGTTATGGTACCGCAATATACTGACAACTTAATACTGGTTAGTGCTTTTCAAATGATGGACGGTGGATTGTAGCGGCTTCAGCAGATTCCGTCATTCGAGTCTGGGATCTCCCGACCGGACATCTAATCGACGCAATCCGGTTACAGAGCACATGTACCGCCCTTGCTTTTTCAGAAACTGGTGAATTCCTTGCCACTGCGCATGCAGATGGTGTTGGTGTCAACATATGGTACTTTCAATAGTCGTTTCTGAAACCCGGACGCCCATTACCAATATTTACTGACTGATACTTTCCAGGAACAACCGGACACTATTCACTCATGTACCAACACGACACTTAACAGAAGCTGAAATCACCGATGTTGCCGCACCAACCGCCTCGGGAGAAGGTGGCCAAGGTCTCATTGACGCTGCTTTCGATGACGACGAAACCAGTGCTGAAAATCCTGTCAGCAATATTGCGGTAACTAGCACGGGCCAACTGAGCAAAGAAATTATGACATTGAGCCTTGTTCCCCGAAGCCGTTGGCAGACGCTGTTGCATATCGATCTGGTTAGGGTAAGTCTCGCCTCTATCTTATTTGCATGAAACAGTACGGACCAAGCTCACCAACATCCTCCCCAGCAACGGAATAAACCAAAAGAACCCCCCAGAGCTCCCGAAAAGGCTCCATTCTTCTTGTCTCTGACCGGGGCTTCGTCAAATGGGGATGTCAGCTCGAAAGAAGATGAAGTAAAAGCCTCCGCAGCCGAAAAATCTCGTATCATGAAAATGGATCGCGCTGCTTCGGAGAGCCAGTTTACCGTACTTTTAAGGGAAAATAGTGAAGCAGGCGACTACAACTCCTTCATAACACACCTCAAAACCCTGTCTCCTGCTACAGCAGACCTCGAGATCCGCTCACTCGACCCGCTAAAACCGTACACAGAACTCATTAACTTCATTAATGCCCTAACGTGCCAGCTAAGAGCGAGGAAGGACTACGAGGTCGTGCAGGCGTGGATGGGGGTCTTCCTCCGAGTTCATGGCCAGACAGTTCGGGTCGCAAGTGAAGATGAAGGAGAGGATGGGAAGTTACTTGTGCAAGCGCTACAGGCGTGGCGAGAGGAACAAAAGCGCGAAGGGAAGAGATTAGGGGAATTGGTCGGATGGTGCAAAGGAGTCGTAGGGTTTCTTAGGGCGCCATAGATACACTAACACATTACTCGCAAGGACATGCCTGTATTGCTATATGAGAATAGTGTTAGGTGTAAACCTGTTGGAAACTAGTGAGTATGTGGTTGACATGCCGGAGCATCAAAATGATGCTCGAGCATAATTTCCCGCGTGCGATCACATGTAGATAAATCCCCCAACAAAACCATGTAAATTAGAAGTTTTTTAAAGACACACGCTACAAGAATCACGAAAACGGACCTGAGTCTCACAAAACCTGACGCACTTTCGTTCGTGTATAAGATTGGAAGATTGCACGTAGAGAAGCCACGTAGAGCTATGAAGGCGCTTCACAGTACTACCCCTGTACAAGCCATATGCTAAATAATGATAGATGCGCCAATGATTGACAACTAGTTCTATATTTGGGCCACATTCATGACATCACCTCTGACTGTAAAACCTTCATACACTCATCAAAAGAAAGTAGTTGGAAGTACCTTGAAGTAGTGTGCCTTTTTTGTTCACTTCATGTGCATGCAATATTAAGATATGAAGTCCTCCTAGTGGAGGGTACTGAATCCGCTTTAAGTCTTGCCCTAGAGATTTGGAGTGAATTGGGTTTAAATATCGGAAAATAATCATCAACTCAGAGCCGTCTAAGAAGAGAACGAGACGAGTGCAATTAACCTAGCTTATCCGTCCAGGCCGGTTTAATTGTGCCCGTAGGATCGAAGCGAAAACGGTAGTAAAAGAGAGATAGGACTAGAGTTTCCACTGGAAGGATGGCCCGCAAACGGTAGAGGCTCCAGATACCATTGATCTGACCATCTCCGAGAACAAGTTGCACGGAAAAGGGAAAATATACAATACACGAAGCGAATGATAAACAAAACACCGAGAGCCGAAATGGAGAGGACAAGGAAGTATGTAAAGTATATGCCTACAGATGCAGCTGTAGTAACGATGAAATTAGATACTAGCACTGCCGAATAATACGAAGACACTAGAAAAGCCGCACCACCCAAGGGGGCAAGCACGGGCCGCTTACTGAAGCAGGGGCAAACGTAATAGGGACAATCACAAGCCCGAACAGGGCCAGCGCATAAATCCCCACGGCGGGATCCACAAAACACATTGCTACGAGCATCCCTGAGAGCCCCCATATAGGTTGTAGGAGCTCGTGGGTTATCCAGGCCCATAAAAAAACATGCGTCAACCCTGCACAGAACCAAGTCCCCTGGCTCGCAAGACGGAGGTTCTTACTAACGCGCCTAGTGGCTCACGGGCCAAGTCCCATAGGTAAGGGTGCTGCTTCGCTTCTCTAGCCCCGTGGCGCAAGGGCTCCGATGAAGGAGAGGACCAAGGAGGAGGCAAGATACATACTAGCCCATATCTTACTCCACAGGACGCCCTATATGCCGAAAAGCTTGATTGCTTGAGTAGAGACAGAAAGAAACACGATAGCCTGGCTGACCGGGTGGGTTTCTGCGGGTGCTCTCGGTATTCCAAGCTCAAGGTTGAGCGCGGAGCTCAGTCACGCGTCTGAATTTTCTGGCTCGGGTCCAGCAGGGGTATTGGGCTGCGTCGCAGGTTGGGGTACCGTTGTAGAAGGAGTAGACGAGGGAGAGCAGCATAGCATCGAGAGCGTCTGCGGCACAGACGATTGGAGAACTGTGGGCTGGGAACAAGATCCGCGACGAAGACCAGTGATCTATACGCGAAGGTTGGGTCATGGAGTTGAGGGCGAGGGTGAGGAGACCCCAGAAGATGCTTTCCCACCCAACAGGCTTTGCACCTTGCGCAGAGGCTACGGCAGGGTTGGCCGCTGGTTGGTGAATGTTAGATTTTGAACAGACGCGGAGATAGCTGCTGCTGCTGTAAGGCTGACCGAGGGTTAGTCTGTTGGCTTACTAAGCCTGGGAGGGCGACTTAACTTGTTATTGTGGCCATGGGCGGACTGAAGCTAGTGCCTGATGTGGATCTTTAGTGTTACATTGAGGGGGAGGCTCAGCCTTGCCGCGCGGCAAGCGCCTCGACCGACCTAAAGCTGGGCGGACCTATGCGTCTTATCGATAAGCACGATAGACGAAGGTGCACGAAACTGCAAACTCTTCAACAACTTCGTCAAGCACATCCAATTTCGACGTTTAATCAAGCACAGCATATTGAGGTATCCTAGCGATTCTCAGAGGAGTTATCTTCCGTCCCTAGACGAAAGGAATGTCGAAATGAAAAAATTTGTTAAAGCGGCCACACCCGAAAACCTTCCCACAGTCAGGAGTCAGGGTAAACAAGTCAAGCAAGAATTATCAGTAGCAGCCGTACGAATGAGATCATCGACATTGGGGTAAACAAGTACGGAGTATAAAATATGGAACCTCGTTAAGTATATATTTCGTATTTAGTTCATCAGATATTTTGTATCTCGCAAACACGGGACTGAGTACTTCCACAACCAACCAACTAGAACATCCGAGACCGTAAAGAACATACTGCCATTGGAATAATTTTAATGCACCTAATGAGTCACTAGTCAATCCAGTAGTCGTGAAGTACACTTCAGGAACCATAGGTCGAATGTGTGCACCTGACCAAGTACCTCGAATCAAGGCGATTGGCGCAGTAGCAGAACTATAAATTTCGCTCGACTCCACAATATTAGCATGACTTTCCGCTTTCAGTATTTCTGGGGCAGAATCAGCAGCTCTGAGCTTATCTTGTACGCTGTAATGACTCTATGACTTGTGTGTGGTCTCAAGCACCTAGCTAATAACGACTTCCTCAGATCTCTACTTTTTAACAGCCCGGTTCCAACAGTCGGTCGGGCGGTAAACTCTCTGCACCGGCCCCCCTGGATCTACATGTTGTTTGTGGGGGCGTTTGCTTGGTCATATACTCACAAATACAGCCCGGCACTCTACCATGCCCTTTGTCTGCAGCTGTCAGAGGCAGGCTCGCGACTCCGATTTCTGGATCTGGAAGCCCCGCCCGAAGGCTCGCCGTATACTAGACGTAGAACACAGGATAATGGAAACTCATGGGATCTTGGACAAAACTCGATTAAATTCACTCAAAAAACGAACAAACAACCAACAGAGCAGCCAGGCAGTATAAGGGGCTGTAGAGCGCCTCTGTGGACCTCTCCAACATCGGTCTGGGCTGCGTTGGTGGGTTAGGAACGTATTGTGCTGCTTCGGGTAGTCCTGCCAAAAAGCGCTTTTATGACTACACTACGTTATACACGATAGTATTAACTAGAACTCCTGTGTAAATCGGGTCTGCAGGGTGGATTATATGCTCTAGACTTGCTATTTTGAGTGCTGATTGATTTTCCGCGTTCTAATGATCAAAAATGTCGAAAATAGGCTACTTTTAGGCCCGAAAATTAATGACTTTTAGATTTATGTACTTTCTAAGCTAGAAAGTCACATTGATGAATAAAGCAACTCTCCAAAAAGCCTCCCAGTGTGTTAAATAATAAACTGTAAGGGTATTTCACATAGTAAACTAATAATTCTAGATATTTTGAACGATGCATCCATCAGCGTTACAGACCTTAAAACGCTAGAAATTTTTTAAATTATTGCGTATTCTATTAAAAGAGAGCGTAAAGGTCACCATATTACCTTTGCCCAGCCCGAAGCTTTTGTTGTTGATCGACCGCTC
Organism: Nothomitra cinnamomea; assembly: GCA_022345685.2. NCBI lineage: Eukaryota > Fungi > Ascomycota > Geoglossomycetes > Nothomitra > Nothomitra cinnamomea. The sequence continues at coordinate 657 of JAJDMX020000268.1, read as the reverse complement.
GACCAAAGCCAAAAACTGTCCAAGATTCCATGAATGTCCAATATCTCGTGTTTTACGTCTACATATGTAGAATGCGCCTAGAATTCAAGCTCCGATACAGGTCAGAACTCCGCGTGGAATTTGGGTTTATTCTCCAGTGGCACCCAGGAAGATCCGGGTCTTTATTCCGGTCGACAAGGGATTTGCACAGGGGATTGGAAGTTGGGCTGAGAGGGATGTTTCGTTTTAGACAATTTTTTTATGTATATTATTCTATTGGCTAAGAAAATAATAATAATAATTTTTTTTCTCTTTCGAGCAATCCGGTTTCCACCATGTATTTGCGTTTCCGTAAATGCTCTACATGTTTCCGGTATCTCGTGGGCACCTTCTGGAAGTGTTGTGCGAGGTTTGAATTGGAAACAGCATACCACCACTCTCAACTTCTCCCAGACTCAACACTCTGTACTAACGCTATATCTTGTCCGTATCCAATGGAGATTAAAAGTTACTTGGGCTGGTTTCAATGGACTGGAGTCCATGGTCAAAGATTCTTGAAGCTATGGTCATGAGGTACTTGGGTCCTTCGCCAAGAGGATCCTTACTGTGAGTGCCGAAATGATCGAGACTCGCTTAGCGAATATCATCGCACCACCAAAATTGTTAGCAAACCCGTTC